>BJBW01001135.1:7179-48527 GCA_004320125.1 Scolopax mira
TATGTTTTTTTAGAAAAAAATAATCTAATTGTTAACTTGCATTCAACAGCATTTATGCTTAATTTAAGAACATCCAGTAGAATGTCTGGACCGTCTGGGGAAAGGTCCAGAAAGGAAATTTTGAGAGAAAGAGCTTTTGAAAAAAGGTTTTATTTTCCTTTTCTGTCAATATTCTGAATGTCTTAATGTCTCAGAGCCATATTGTGCCATTGATTTTTAAGCAGAACTCCCCATTTAAATCACTGGCCAAATCTGCTTTAAAAAAAAAATCAATGGCATGATATGGCTCCTGGACATTAGAATGAAATTCTTATATTCATGACCCAGATAACAAATCAAAAGGCCATAAATCCCCTGCTGTTTCTTAAAACTCATTCAGTCCATCAATACTTGTAAACTAAATAGTGCATGGAAATTAAAATCCTCTAATAGAAGGATATTGAAGATCAAAATATTTAGCTATTTTTGATTAACTGTACTTTCACAAGTTCTCCATGGTGTTTCAATTCTTGACACATTACTTAGGATTTGAGCTTACCTCTCTCTGTCTACAAAAGCTAAATTGAAATCACTGTCCTGGTGCTTATTCTAGGACACTTAATGTTTTGCAGTTGTTCAGAAGCTGAAATTAATTTATTCAGTTCTGTCAAATTTTATAACACTGGTTTCTGAATGGAGGTAATGAAAGAGACCTCTCTGGTACACTGGAATTGGCATAATTTGTAAAATCTTGGGCCCAGAAAGAAAATGTGTAGTTTAGCTACATTTCTTATTATAATCTGCAACATGAAAGCTCACCACATTATCATGGTCAGACAAAAAAAATAATAATTTTATTAGAACAGTGAAATCTCTTTCTCTTGGCATAAATCATTAATACACAGTCTTCTAGTACCACTTACTCCTCAACTTGGAAACCCAGAAAGGTTTCTGAGACACAAACTGCTGCTGAATATCACAAGAATCCTGAATTTCTTAACCATGCTGCCAATCTTCAGATACAGAAAAAAGCTGAGGTTACAGGAACCATTGCACAACAATGGAGAAAAGCCAAATTGCTAGAAATTTGCCAGAATATGTTCAAGTGAAATTAAGAGGCACTAACATCATTATTCAGAAAGAGTAAAGGATGACTGAAGTGCAGTGATACAGCATCAAGCCTTTATTCTGTTGTGAATTTCAGTGTTCTTTAATTAAGTCATTTAGCCTATCTTTGACTATTCTCCCTTATTAATATTAGTTTTCTTTACAAATAATACTTTTCTACCTCATTGCTATTTGCAAAGGACTTCCTCATAGAAATCTAAATTGTGTTTATCACTTAATTTAAAATAATTGAATCAGGTAATAATATCTACATTCTGCTTATAGAGTAACACTTCTACACACACACATTTTTAAGATGTGAATATGCTGGCGTTTGGACTTAAGTGGATACTAATGCTGTTGAAGAAGTTATTTTCCCAAATGTTGTCACTGCTACAGTATTAGATAGAAGTAAACTACTTAGTTTAAGTAAACTACTTCACATAAGTACTTTCACACACACATTTCTCAGGTATGAGGTACCACACAGAAAGGCATGGACTGAAGGTGAAGTGCTGCAGATAAGCCTATAATGAAGTGTAAGTTGAAGCTCTACCTTTGTAGGATGGAGATGAATGCTCAGTTCAGAAGAGCTCACCAGGATGCTGGACCAGTTAGTTACTGTGCTGGAACTGTCACTCCAAGTAGGTCCAGTGAGTGCTGATTCACACCCTGGGGGCCTGATTCACACCTGATTTAGGACACCTGAGATAGAGTAGATCAAAGAGATAAGTAATAGGGTGAATGGATTAATTTGTCAGATTTAGAGACAGTGAATTTCCCTTCTCTACAGAGTCAGATTTCACTTGAGTATCACTTGTGCTCAGAGTATGGTTAAAAAATAATTCAGATGGATAAATCAGGTATGTTTGTGTCAGAAACTAATAGTAGAAGATTCATGAGCTCCACTACCCCTCAAGTCCATGAAATAAGGAAATGCAACAGTTTTACTTCAGATCATTCTCATATTCTGGTATATTCTCATACTTTGTATGTGAATGTAAATGAAATATCTATGAAGGAATACCAATTCAGAATGGCCTGAGAGTGGATTCTCTACTCTGCTTCCTCTTCCTGGATCAACAGTCTTCACACTGCATGCAAAAAAAACCCCCATTCAGCAGCAGGCAGAGAGGTATGTCATAAAATGCTTACTTATGTCAGTGATAAAGAGAGAAAACACCCTGCCTAAAACAGGTCTACTTTTTATTTCATTTCTTACTAGACTTATTGATTTTCTGACTATTTTTTCTACAGAGCTGACCCATCACAGGAAATGCACAACTCTCTGAATAAAGGTACATGACACACGACTACAGTTGGTATTAGTTTTCCGAGACCAGTACTCATATATTGACAGCTGACTTTTATCTAAGTAAAAGCTCTCTATGTTATGTTTTCCTTTCTTCAGTGTACTCCCTTTTCAAAAGAGGAGTCCATCTACAGAGAACTGTGCTGAGAGTAACCAAGAAATCAAGTTTCTGTTTGAAAGTGCACTTGTGTTTTTGAAAACATATTGTTTTTAAATAAAAGAGAAACCAACAGTACTTACATTATTGATATGAAATAATGTTTCATTAATTTAAATGAAAGTACACATGCATATAAACAATAAGTCTATGCTTGCCATTTGTATTTATGCAAATCCACAGGACTACTGGAGTGACGAAAGTCTACTCCCTGCACTATAGGCTATAAGTGTGATCTGCCAATAATTGATTTGATCTGAAATATGAAGTAACCCAAAGAGAATTTTCAATGTGATTCATGTTCATTCGCAGCTAGGGCTTCACTTCCTACCTCTCATATTTATATAAAATACATTTTTAACACATAAAAAATCTCATTATTGATGGATGATAAATCTCATTATCTGGACACTGTTCAGATCACAAAGTTAGGAGCTCAGAACTTAGCCAAACACCAGGGTTATCATTTCCTGCAAACACTATTCACCACTGAAAACCTTTCCTGACATAAGAAATACTATGACAGAGTATTTTTCTGTATGATTGCTTATTTTTTCAGCCTGTCTTCTGCCTTATTAGGAATATGATACATAAAGGTTCTGTAGTTTTTGGTCAACTTGTAAGCATATGAGTTATATTTGATCATGAATGATATTTCTAAAAAAGTAACGATATCGGTGAAATCCTGTTTCTGTTGATATTTGTACTTGAAATGGCACAGCCTAGCCACACCACGATAACATTCGATATACAACTATCACATAATTCTTCAAGAATGTATTTCAGAATTAATATCTAAATATAAAATTCATAATATATTGGAATAAAATTTGTGGACAATTAATTATCTTTGTCCAGTGTCCCTCTCCACTGTAGCATTTTATCATGACTCCATTATTCAAAATGCCAGCTAATAATATTAATATGCCTCGCCACATTAGTTTCTAATATTTGCTTACCCTCTGTGAATACAGAAAGAAATTAAATGTTAGATACAACAGCAAACCGTCTCAAATACTTCAAACAGAGCAGTGAGGACTTACAGACCAAACATGTAAAAGAATATTTTAATTTCCATAGGTCGTTCCTCTGAATTCTTGGGAATGTCTGTGATATCAGACTCATAGTGCAACAGACAGCATTATGGACTTCATCTCCATTAATTTATTATTCTTAGCAACAAATGATTACACCAATTTTTTGATTAATCAAAACCATGCTTTGTAACCATCCATCTGAGATCAGAATTTTTAATCCCTCCGCACAGGCTGTAGCAATATGAAAAACAAGATTGAAATATTTATTTTATAAGAAATATTTAGCAAATAAAATCTAAACCTTGTTCAGAGCTAGTGTCACTGTGAAGTATCAGTTATTCCATAATTGAACACTTGAAGCTGTTTTGCTACGCTATTTGAAGAGATGGAGAAACTTGACTTATAATGACTACTAGTCCTTATCAGCGTGGTTGTTTCTATGATGCTAAGAGCAGACAGACAGTATTCATCCTTGCATCCTTGCATAACTGGACCCCCGAAAGGAGGAATCAGAGACAACAGAAAGGTTGAGAGGATCAGTCTAGAATTCAGGGATTGCAGGTATGCTGTGTGCTGCTGAACTACTCACTCTCTGATTCAACGTATGAATGATGAGTCTCATGGTCATTCACATTGCACATTCATTTGCAGTTACCTGAGTCCCCTCCTCTATTGCCATCCCAGCAAGGTTCTTGTTCTTCCACCTCCCTTTATACCTGGCACCATACGGTACTGCAGAGCCAAGCTGCTATTAAAATGTATTTCTGCCTATTGCATCCTATTCATGGTATGAACGTAGTGGGATACCACCTAAAGATGATGAGGCACAAGGTGATATCTGTCACTCCCTGTGCTCTCATGTATGGGTTTTCTGCCAGGAAAATTTCCTAGCAGCAGTGTGATTAAGCAGCAGCAGAGCTGGCACAAGCTGGCTTCATAAGAAATGGCAAGTGAGTCAGCTCAGATTTAAAACACAGAAGACAACTTCTTTCCAGGTTCTGCAAGACTGGAGTAGTGGTTTCAGGGTTTGTATTGTGGGTAGTCCTCGAGAGATACTAGCTAGAAGTATCTGTGATCGAGCTGAGAAGGAAGAAACACTTTGCCCTTTTCTCCTCTGTACTCCTCCACTACCTGTGCCGCGTCTACATACAAAGCAGCAATAGTTGGTTTGGAGACACCACTATGTTTGTGACAATAGTATCAAGAACTGCATCACATACTTGTAGGGCAACAATCAATAAGCCTACAGACTGACATAATTCCAAGTGGTCACAGAAGTGCCTAACCTAAGGCTAAGGGAGCCTGAAGCCAGGCCTGTGTTTTTACCTCTGCTTCTTTTAAAGAAGAAAACAGTAGAGAAAAGAGACCATCTTCATGGTCTCAACCATATCCACAACGTCAGAAGCCACACAGGGAATAACAGGCTAATGAACCACCTTTGACACGTCACTATCTCCACTAAGATATGGTGTTTTCATTAAGTTATCCGTGTTTTGGGGATCGGAGAGGCTGAAAGGAGAAGCACATGAGCTAAGTAATGGATATATGACACAAGCTTGTACATTGGACAGTCCCTGGCATCTCTCTAACTTTATATGGCACCAAAAGGGAAGAATTGTCCTCTGATATCTCACTTCTCCATGAATTAACTGACCCGTGATTAGAAAATGTACAACATAGACTTATCATATCTCCACTCAATGAAACATCATCAGGTCTGTGTTTATCATAGACAGTCTTGTTTGAATATACTCACAGTTGTTAGGGAGGTAGGTAGTAAGTCCATCAGCAGTAGTGAGGAGACCTGAAATGGATCATGGATCTAAGACAGTAGTGACAATGAGTATCAGCTGAACCACACTTGGTTCTGCTAGTTAGCAGTCATAATTTTTCAAATTTGGGGGAATTTTGAAAGAGTCAGGTCAGCTGTAAATATGGCCTAGGATATTTGCCTGAAATATCTAAAAACCCTGTGCATATCTTTGCAATGATACAGTGAAAGTGACTGAACAGCTGCCTCCTGGCTGAGACTTGGTTGCTGCAATGCTTTGAGAGTGGGGATAGCTGATGCAAGACAGACCTGCTGCCTCTGCATAAAGTACTAGAAGAAGGATTATTTGTATTCTGGAGTGTTAGGAGAAATGCAATGTTTAGGTGGACTTGTTGAGGAATCACTTAAGCTGAGAGTAATAAATCTCATGTACCCCTTAAAAAAGGCAACGCGTATTTCAGTCCATTACCTGAAAAATGTACAAATACTGCCACCGTAGCTCTTACTTCTATCGTTAGGAACTATATAATTAATCCATATGAAAAACATGCAACTATAACATAAGTGCACTGTAATCAAACCACCATTCTTGCAGAAAGAGGTTGTATTTAGTAACATTACTGTGTGAATACTCCTGTACAAGGTAGAACTGTTAAATTGCAATCAAAATTCCAGCTACATTACTGTAAGAAATAATTCTTAAAGAATCTCTTAAAAAATTCTATAAAGAAATTATAGAAGAGATCCTATATTTTCTGCCCAATACAAGATCATCCTTTACAGTACTTGACCGATGACACTGTCTAGTTTCATTTAAAATGGTACAAGAAAAGGTTATTCAATGAAATACTTGGCTTAGTTGCCTGGAAGCCTTACTCCCAAATTTCACCTGCCTGTGTCTTTGGGTTTTTCTGCTATGCAAGCAGACAAAAAAATAGTGTAACATTTTTGATTCTTACTATCTACTTTCAATTATTTCAGATTGTTCTAGCTTAGTCTATTTTAATTTCTTATTGCTGATAACATTTTGTTGCAAAACAAAAACATAAAAAACCATGATACGGCAAACTACAAAACAACTAATCAGGAATATCTGTCTTTTCTGTTCATAATTAAAAAAAAAAAAAAAGTAAGAAAAAAAAAGTGGTGGGTTACCTGAAAGGGTGAAATGATTTACAGAACAAGTTACCTACTGGTACTACAATTTTCTAATTAGTTGCAGGTTCAAATGATATCAGTATTGGTTTATGCTTCAGGGCATGAACAGCACTGAATTAACTGAATAAACTTATTATAAACTGGTAATTAATGATAATTATAAAATGGAAAGAAGAAGAGTGATATGATTGGTTAATAGGAGTGGGGAGTGCTGAAATTAATACAACATAATTTCCTGCTCAGTACATGCTAGCCTTGTAACTAAATTAACATAAGTAATTTAAAACATTTTATAAGAAAACTTTGTAATTGCAATGAGGCATTATGGCGTATTAGTTCATGCCTAGTTGCATTGATGGTAATCGAGTGGTATTAGTTTATGCTTGATGGGTGAGTTGATTATTGCCAATAAATCTAGATGTGAATGAATATACAAACATTTATGTTTGGGGCATAAATGTTCTTTTTTCCCGTCATAGTTTGCAAATCTGCACGTTTCAATTTTGCAAATACTGCTAGGTCTTCTGAGACAGAAAATAGAGAGAAGAGGACAGCACCAAACTGATCAAGGTCATTAGCTAAGCACCATGACTCCACTAACCCAAAATGGAAAACAGTGACACCGCCAAATCCTGCCATTTGGCAGTTCCTGACAAATCCTTTCAGAAAAGTGACAAAGCGATAGAAGCCCCTTGGTTCAGAACAGGAAAGTGGAACAAAGTTTTGTACAGGTCAGGTTTTAGATTATATATCTCAAACCATTCCTATAAAGTTGTGCATTTCAAGTACCAAGAGCAGGTATTTAATGAACTGTAAATGACTTATTTGAATATGCTTTTCAAAAGTATAAAGAGACCATTAACTTACTGCTGACCAGCCACCTGAGGTGAGTAGGAGAGAGAGCTTACCTTATTGGGTCACTGCACAGTACTCATAATAGTGTTTTTTTCCTTAATGCTTCATTGCAATATTGCATTTACTATGGGTTCAAGTTCCACTATAGTGCTTGAGTCAGACATATCCTTCCATAGAACAAGGAGAACTATTCAGGTTGCTTCTATGAATATATTCTCTCCCTTGTAGCATTTCCATGGTCCAGGGAATCTCAGGTAGAGCAGAGCAATGGTCAGAACATTTTTCTGTACTGAAAGACATAGCTTCTTGGTGCCAAAAACATTTTGTCAATTTGTACCAATCTCAGACAGTTGCTACTGCCAAGAACTAAAGACAAATAAAAAGCCCTCTTTAAAATGAATGGAAAAATTAGTCTATTTCAATATTATCTGGATTAGCAACAGATGTTTCAAAGCATGTAATTTCATTTCTACATGTTCTTCTCTCAATTTGAAGCAATGTTTCACCCACAAAGAAATTTGAACTTTATTTATTAAAATAAATATACGATGAAGCTTTCTACTCAGTATAAATGGACAATTTCCACTTTTTGATTCACAATTATTTTTAAGGGAAATGTTCTGCAAACTACACAATTAATTATTTATATAGTTCTAAGTCTCTTATTTAGAGATGTAGAAATCAACAGCACTTTTGCTATACATCAAGGTCTCCTTGGGCAGAGGAGAGGCACAGCTATTCAAAACACTGTGTTTTTTCACTCTCTACCTGAATTTGTGCACTTGACACTGTCCTGCATGACATCGTTGTCTCTAAATTGGAAAGACATGTATTTGATGGATGGACCACTTGGTGGATAAGGAATTGGCTGGATGGACGCACTCAAAGAGTTTCAGTGGTGACCAGTCATGAGTGGTGTTTCTCAGGGGTCTGGGACAGGTGCTGTTTAACATCTTTGTAAGTGACATGGACAATGGTATTGAGTGAACCTCAGCAAATTTCCAACACCACCGAGCTGTATGGTGCAGTTGACATGCTGGAGGGAAGTGTTGTCATCCAGAGGGACCTGGACCAGCTTGAAAGGTGGGCCCATGCAAATTTCAAGAAGCTCAACAAGGCCAAGTGCAACTTGGGTTGGGACAACCCCAACCACAAATACAGGCTGGGCACAGAATGGATTGAAGATAGCCCTGAGAAGAAGGATTCTTTATCAAGGAGTTAGTGATTGGATTTGGGGTAAAGGTTTAAAATTAAAAGAGGGGAGATTTAGATTATATTTTCGGAATACATTATTTACTCTAAGGGTGGTGAGACACTGGAACAGGTTGCCCAAAGAAGTTGTGGCTGCCCCATCCCTGGAGGTGTTCAAGGCCAGGCTGGATGGGGCTTTGAGCAATCTGGTTTTATGGGAGGTGTCTCTGCCCAGGGCAGGGGGGTTGGAACTCTTTCTCAGGAAATCTTCTGCCTTATTCCCCACACTTTATGTGGGCTATCTCCTCTGAAAAATAAGACTGGTGTTCTTCCAGAAAAGATCTCTACCTTTATAACAGCCTGATTCATCCCCAGAGCAGGTTTCCTCATGTGCTGAAGAAAGAAAGAAATATGATGAAAAATTCATTGAGCTAAATAATTAAATATTAGAAGATATAAATACAAGAGACTAAAGTTATATTGTAAGAATCTCATTTCTGCTGTTCTAAGTTTGAGTTCTTTGATTTACCATTTTCATGACACATTTTTGAATGGCTTGACACTGCATTTCCTTTGTAAGGTTTACACCAAAGATCTGCTCTTTTTCTCTCCTTCTGTAATGAACTTTCAAGCAAGTCTTACTCATAGGATCTACAGATGTTGTGTGCAAATGGAGGTAACTCTGCAACTGCTCCCTGTGTTTTACAGTGGATGTGCAGATCACACACACAAGCCATTTTAGAGACTGAGAACCTGGCCTCTACTTCACGACTAATTAATCTTCCCAGGGGTTTTCACTGATGCACAAAATTGTGATTTCAAAGATTTTATTGCAACTAAATGCATATCACGTTAGAGAACCATCATGTTTTTAAAGACTTTTTGAAATCCGTTGCAGGAGGAAAGACACTTTGGGGTTGAGCAGTGAAAAAAGCATCACTGAGAATATAGGTCAAGACATTAATATAAATTTGATCACTTCCTTTTTATTCACCAACATTCCTCACAATAAATCAGATCACCTCCTCACCCGCACACCCCCCGCACACTTCACCCTTCCTGTCCTGATTTCGGATCACCGAATGTAAATCTGTGACAAGGGTATCTATATATAATATTAATGGTGCTGAGGAGTGTTGGTGTGAAGCGTGAGTACTTGCCAAGTAAGGAGTGATCAGAGCAGAGCTGTTCATCCTCTGCAGCATGCTCTACATCATCTGCAGGACAAATGTAACATCATTAGGCAAAAAAAGGCAGCCATTCTGCAAGGAAATGGCTAAGTTGGAGGTACCAATCAATCTCACCAAGTGAGGTTCCCTGTGATACTGTCACAAGCAACAGACAAAACAGATTGCAGTGTAGATCACAGGGTGGTGGGGGGAAAAAAAAAAAGAAAAAAAAAAAGAAAAAGCCCTCCACAACCCAACAATCCCCTTCTCCTCTACCCCTTTCCTTCTTCCTCCCTCCACTTTCTAAGATTAACTTATGTAACCAGTTGTCACTGATCTGAATCCATTTACCAGACAGTCCAGACTTTACTGCTTTATGCTTAAAAACACAGGACTAAGCATTGATGTTTAGCTGTTAATTTAGTAAGGTATAAGGTAGCTGCTTAAGGCAGAGTGTATTCGTATTGCAATGGGCTGTATTAAAGTCAACAGACATGAATTGTGAGCTTAAAAAGAACCATTAACGGGCTGCTGAAAAGAAATTACAATAAAAAATAAAAAATAAGGTAAAGCAGTTTCAGTTATCATCATTATTTAAAGTCAAATTGCAATTAAATCATTCTCTCAGATATTTACAAGTCTTATTGACTTTTTACCTTGATAAATGTCTGCTTTCAAGTTACGGTTTTCTCCATATTTAGGACCTCTACACACACGTATTAAAGTCAATGGGAATATTTGGGCTGCCTGCAACAGACAGTGAATGAGACCAATCATGAGACCAAAGCAATAGTAGTCTATTTGTATAATATACATTCGGCTTGATTTGTTTCTGAATGGAAATCAAATGCAACTGTACAGATTGTTTAGTAAAATGTTCCCCCAAATCTTCTGTATTGCCTAAAAATATGTTTACTAGTAAAGAACCAAAGAGACAGAGGGCATTAATTTGATTCCCATGGATAAGCTGATTTTTAAAAAATTGTACTTGCATTAATACACAGCCTCGAAGTTCTGCTGTTTCACCACAATTGATGTTTCTTTTAGCAGGAATTTATTTTTAGAATCAGCAAGGGTTAAATCTACCATTTGCTGTTTCTGTTCTTGTATCAAGGTCAGAATGAGCAGGTAGCCCAGTTCACAGTTTGCAGGACTAATAAATCTTTCCAAAGGTCAGCATCTGCAGTCATTATCAACTAATCAGTTTTAATTTGGTTTTTAATATATAAACACTTGGGATCATGTAGAAAACATCATGCATGTTGTTTAAATCTGATATTTTTTTTAAAAAAAAATCATCGCTTGTTTTAGTCAGTTCATTAATATTTTAAATAAAGGAAATCAATAGGTGCATTAAAGCTGCTTACCTTCAAGTCTTTCTTGTTTTCACAAAATATTAAAGATAACAATAAATAGGTGCACTTTTTTTTCTGGTGGGGCTTTTATTAGAGCTGCCACTTCTCTTATGAGACTAATCAGATCAACTGTGGTGCAAATCAGTATACATTGATTCACCTGAGAACTGACTTGATCCAACTGACTTTCAGCTATTGCAAAAAGTTTACTATTTAGGCTATTTAAATGTAGAGTAAGAACAGCAGTGTGAAATGTCAATATACAACATTTCCAAACTCAGTGTTTGAAAACTTTTTGAGAAATGTATTTTAAAATTATGTTGTTTGAAGAGTTCCACTTAAACTTATTTTTGACATGAAATATTTCTAATACTAGTCATGCTTTTTCATCAGAACCAGACTCTAACAGTTCAGCAGAGCATCACTGTATGACTCCTTACAGCCAACAAATCTTCGGTGTTAAGTCAATAAAGACATTGGTTTGGTATGCCACCTCATTGCCCTATTATGCATTTAAATCCAAAATTTAGATTTTAAAAAAATATCTGCTTAGATGCTAAGGTCCTAGAGGTCCTTAGCTTGGATGATCCTTTTTAAATTTTTTGTCTTTTCACTTACAGTAGTTGTGCCTGCAGTCACACACACCCTTGAAGTTTCAAGACCAGGTGAGAGTGGGTGGTGCAGGAGATTTTAACTGCTAAAGCTACCAGAGGGAAATTTTTTGCTGTAGCTGCAGCAGATCTTGTACTCACTGGTACCTATTTTAGTTAATGTCATTTTGTGCTGTTTGCTTCCGCGTCTCAGTCTATGCAGCAGTTCTGCACAGACCACAAATGTCACTTGTCTAAAATCTGTTTTCTTTCATCTGCCTTGCTGCATTCATGGACACTTCCTCCCAGAGTGGACTGTGATGGTCCCACTGGTGGAAAAGTTGGGCTTGCCAGGTGGCACAGCTCTTCTGTTTTCTGAAGCTGTAGCGTGATTTGCAAATGGACAAATTGAACAGTAAATTACTTTCATGAGCACTGCCTGCTCCTGAAGTCTGGTGTTTTGCTGTAATGCTATATATATATATTTATATAAAAAATGAAAATATTCAATATTAATTTGCTTGTGATTTTTTAAAGAACAGACTATTAATTTAAAAAGAAATCAAACATTTTTGAAATTTATTTTTAGTACAAACAATAGATTTTTGAAATATAGAATTTCTATAATAAACCCAAATATTTTAAATAGTATTTTTTAAGCCTTATGTTGATCTCAGATTTCATTGTGATATAAAACACACTGGATGATGTACCTACATAATAATCTCAACCATTTCTAACCTCTTTCAATCTTAAAACACCACAAAGAAACATTGCCTTTGCAACATTTTGCAGTGGATTATGCTGTGTTGCAGGACCACCATCAGCGCAGCCCTATTGAACTTATGTTAAGAGTGCTGACAACCATGGGCCTTAGTAAAAGTGTACCTAATCAGATGGTGGTTGAGGTATTATGCCCGTAGGACCTGATCAACCACATATTCAAAATAATGAGAATATTACCTTTGAATGTAAAATGGACTATACTAAAGGACTTTCCCAAAGGTTCACCTACTAGATTTGTATTGGAATCTGCCTGTCCAGTGGATTCTAAGGATCTTAAGGGGTATTCTGTGGGATTGTATATGGTCAGAAACTGCTTCATTCATGATTTATTCATTATTCAAAATCCTCAGTTAGAACATAGAAAAAGTTAAGCTGAAGCAGTTAAGATTAGAGACTATAATTTGACCATAATAGGTGAATAAGAAAATATTAAGAATATAATAAAGAAACTGTAAGAAAAGTTCTTAGCTATCCAGTTAAGACCAACACCAAGAATATTGGCATCTTCAAGAGCTAAATCTGACTGGAACTTTGGTTGTTGAACATGCCAAAAAGCTGGCATCCTCAGCCTTAAAACGCCATTCTCTTCAAGCATTATATCAGCTACAGAGGAAATGTAGCATCGAATTTTCCGGACCATTTTTGGAGCAGCCTGGAACTCTTGCAGAGGTGCCTGGTCTAAGCATTAAACTTTTGAGACTCATGACTTGCCAAATAAATGAATTAAAATATCCAAAGAGATGCTACAGCTTCAGAAAAACGCCATACTTTCCCAGTTTGCATTATTCATATATGTTCGTTACATCCAGAGGGAGCCTTAACTTTGCATGGCAAATTGGATACTTACTTGGCCATTTAGATGTCTCAGGTATAAGGACATGAAATTGGCAAATTAAATTTGAATAATACATGAGTCAATAGGCTATTGGATAAGTTGTATGTGCCACAAAAGCAATGAAATCCTTGATCTAGGAATACGCAAGGTTTTATGGTGAGGTTTTATAATGAAGGAACATATTATGAAAAGTTAGGAGGCATGGAATTGACTCATTGTGAAACTTGTTCCTTGTCGTCTTTTTAAAAATCAGCCAGAGATACAAATGTGTTTTATACAGGGAGATATTTCCAAGGTTGATTTTGAATAATTTATTCAGAGGGATGGACTTCTTTTTTTTTCAAAGTCATTGAAGGCAGAACACTTGACTCTGAAGGATTATGAGCAAAGATTAAAAGAACTATGGGCCCGATCTTGCTCTCATTGAAACCAAAAGAAAACTTTCTATTGATTTTGTAGGATGGATCAAGGCCTTTATCCTTTGTGTGTGTGACCTTTCCCATAATGCTGTCCCATAAATTTTAATATCTGCAATGGGAACAAATGAAGGGAAATTCCTAGGATTGACTAGAAAAAAAAGAAGCACTGTTTTTGTTTTTCAGTGTAGAAGCAATACATTTTTTGTGTTAAACCTGTTTGTCCATAAATACAAACATGCGCATATTACAAAGCAAAGTTTTATGATATCGGAAAATTAGTCTCTTTGACTTCAGTTGACTTTGGAACATTTGCATGAGACAATTCATTAGAGGATGCAAAAGCATTAAACTGCATTGCTACTGCATCTTCTGTTCATTTGTACTCAAAGATGAGTCCTACTAAAACCAGTAAGAGTGGTTTCATTGGGAGTAAAGGAAGATTAGGTGGAGTTTTAAATAATAAGAGAGGGTTTAAATAATAAGAGCAGACTTATGAGCAAAAGAAAGCCAGGGAAGCTCAGGAAAGCTGGACAAGGGCTGGACTGCTTGTCCAGTCCAGCTTTTGTCTCTGAGTTGTAAGATAGACTTCAGATGTCAGCCATAGCAAGTTGCTTATGCAAGCTACTTGTGAACCCTCATGAGTGAGGGCTTCCACCAACTGTTTTCTCCACTTTTCCCCACTGTCATAATTTTCATTCTATTTAAGTAGTCTTTTCCATTATAAGTCACTGTATGTGACACTGTAAGTCACTCTGGTACTTAAACTACTAAAACTGTACAACTATACAAGTCCTTGAAAGTGAATGCTACATTATGTATAGGGGTTGTCTTATCACTTACTGTACAGTTTAGAGATAATAAGTCTAATTGGTTCTCCTTTCTGTTATCTTAACACCAGAGTCCAGAGCAAACTGTACAGCAATATTTAAATGACCACAACACAAAGTCAACATGATGCTGTGGAAAAGAATAGAGCAATATTCTTAATTCTGAAAACCTGTATTGGTAATCAATTGAAATGCAGGAGCAATTGAAGAGCTGTCCAATTTTCAATTGCAGTATAACTTGGGAAACAATTTGAAAATAATGGCTCATACAAAGAGTTTTTGAAACAGTCAATATGGTCTTCATGTGAAGGACAAATAAGAATTTGGCAGTCTACCCATTGTTCAGTCTTTGTGCGTTAGACATTATCTGCAGGACTCACCTCAGTGGCCCAACTGAGATCAGAGTCTGCAATCTCTCAGTGTGACTCCAATGAAAATGTATTTAGTGAGATATTCACTCTGGAGGCATATTCAATGAATCTGTACCAGTATTACTTTGAGCATTACTACCAATAGATATTCACCGAAAATTTGCTTTACTGAACTAAGTCACATTTGAAATATTTACTACCTGTAGTGTATTTTTATTCTATTGCTGTTTTGCATATTATTAAAAGTAAGGGCTTTCACAGAGTGTATTTCAGTGATGTCAAACTAAATTTTCTTGCACACCAAATATTATGATTTGGAGACAATATTTATGTAGCTTTCATTTGATAGAAATGACATTTCCAAAGCTTGGCTCTTAAACTTAATTAAGGCACAAATCTAACTGTCTTCTGATTGTCTTAAAAAAAAATATTTAGACAGACAGTGTTCTAGCCTGGGTTGATTTTTATGGGAACCTCTTGGTGGAAGCTAAATATTTTTCACTTGCCATCCTACAGATGGTTCTCTCTGATGTGATTGAGGACTCATTTCATACCTTCAGCTACTGACCCTTCTCTGAGACAGTCAGTGTTCATCACCATGAGAACTGTGCCTTGCCAGAGAGACTCCAAAGTGGAGGACGAGCGTAGCAAGGTGGAACAGGACTGAAAATTCAGTAAAGGAATATTACACTTTTGAGTCCCTCTTAGTGTTTAATTGAAGCTGTCCTTTGAAAAGGACATTTTTAGTAATGCAGATGAGGATCTAGGCTTTGGCAGCCAGCATTCTGGTAGTCAGACATTTCTGTAATTTTCATTACATGCTACTGAAGAAAAACTCCAGGAGTACTGCCCTGTGTTGTTTCCATTGAAAAGAAAAATTTGAAAATAATTTAAAATAAAAAGGCTGTTGAACTCCAAAGAGACAAGAAATTATGTTCTGGACCTCAGAAAACACTGGAATTACTTTGGATTTGGAAAAATATTGGTGTAACTAAGACCTTTGAAATTCATTTTGATGGGAGTGTTGTATGGATGTATCAATACAAATTGCTATGTGCCTACATATAGAAAGTGCATGTGTTTTTACAGCAATAGAATAGATAAGATCCAATTTGTGGTTTTCATATTCACTATATAAAATTTTCTAAGCATTTATCTGTGAATTTATTTCATTTATGATTTTAGTATTTTACAAATTTCAGTTTAAAAAGTGGTGCCCGGGAAAATTCTACTTTCTTAGTATTTGAATTTACCCAGTGGTGTTAGCTGAGTCTTTTTCTTCCCATTCAATGTGAATTTGTTGGGCAGTGTTGCCTGAATCTGAAATAAGTGGGTTTATTTGTGCAACATGTAAATAAGGGGAGGAGAATTAAGATTTCTGGTCTCTTACGATACTTTTGTACACCAAAGATTGTTGTCTGGTCTCTAACAAGGAATGGTCTTGGCTGATACAAATAAGAATACATTTTTGGTATTCAGAAAGGCAGAGGAGAAAGGTAGACCTTCTTGCAGGGATACTTATCTGAACCTTCATGGATTCCCCGAAAGCAGTGTGGTGCTACTTATAAAAGGAAAATAAACAGATTAATGCTCTGAGTTTAACTCTCCTGGGTTCTTTCTAGGCTTTCAACTCCCCACTGCAATGTCAAACACACAAAACCTGACAGTCCCGTAGGAGTCTTGGCAGTAGAAAAGCTGGACCAAACAAAGCCTTTGCTGTTTTAGTATCAAAGCACAATACTCACATTCAGTGAAAAAGCCAGTTTATCTCTGTAAACTCATTTTGATAAGACACTAAAACATGTGATCTATGATTAGCAGCATAGACACTGTGAGGCTGTTCACACACTTAAAGTCAGAATGCATTTAAAACCTTTGCTAGATGGACTTTTATTTGCCCACCTGTTATAGATATTCTTCAAACTGTATTTACTTTGGCTACTTCACCTTTGGAATGAACAACATGTTTATGTTGTAAAGCTCTCTTACTTGCTCTGCTTCTAAAAGAGAAAGGCATTTCATCTTGGGTTAGCTTTAAAACCATATTAATTTTCCTTGGGAGGCCTGGATGGACTTTCGTGGTTGATTGGTTGTGACATAATTAGCTGGCAGTCTGGCATCAAGATATGCAAGCTCTACAATATTATAGCAAACTGTGGAAAAGTTAACCAAATGAGAATTGTACCTCTGAAATCTTTACAATTATGAGAATAAGCCTCTAAAAAACAAAAAAAAAATATACAAAGATCATGTAATGTTAGTCTTTTAAGCTAGATCAATTTAATCCATTACATATGATAGGGAAGTATTAACAATTTAACTGCTGTCTAGATAAAAAGAATGTCCTGCATGAAGTACAAAACCAGCAGCAATTGGACACATACAGCATGTCTTTTCTTGTATGAGCAGAAGAGAAAACTAGTCATAAGCCAGTGATGTGTAAAATCGCAATGGGTCAGTAATTAAAATTCTTAGCACAGATATTTACATCATGTCTAAATGAGTAAAGCAACGTCCAAGCACATTTTAAGGTATTTTTAGCCCTAATTATTTTACGCTTGTGCTAACCCAAAGCAGTACAATGAGATCAGATTGATAGTAACACTGAGGGGAAGAGAGGGGAGGGATGCTGGGGGCGATCCAGAACCAGGGGATGGTGCTGTCCTGGGAGAAACACCTTCCTCACCATCCCTGGGACTGGCGCCGAGTGGGAGGGGGCTGCTGTTTGTGAGCCAGGCCTGGCGCTGCAAGTGGAGTCACAGCCTTTTATTTTTTTAAGGACTAAATCCACTGCTCGATTGCTGCCCTCTCATGTCCTATGCAGCATTTCGTTTTTCTCTCCTCTCTTGTCCTTTTTTTTTTTTTTTTTTTTTTTTTATTTGCCTGTACCAATTTCTAAGGGGAGCCGGAGGGAGCGAGGCGGAAGAACATGTTAGTCCACAGCTGCCTATCAGTGGAGGACAGTGGGTTTGATTAAAGGGGAGCTCCCTCCTGGATTTCACACATCACATCAATCACATTGATCAGCCCCCAGAAAGGCAACATATTGTCTGGGAATAAGCCAAGGAGGGATATCAATTTCACAATAGCACTTATGTCTTTCAGCCAAGAACTGGTTTATTTTTGGCTACTAAAGGCTGAGAGACTCACTTTGGAGCTCCATTTATGTCCAAAGATTTTCACTGCTCACTTGGTATTTCACTAGCAAGTTATTACTAACTTTTCCCTGAAATTTTTAGTCCTATATGTGATTTCTAAGTAGAAAAATCAGCTGCTGCTTGTATCTGGTGATGGGACTTCCCAGCTATGCAGCTATGCTATTTCTTTCTTCCACTGCTACTTGAAAATGAAGAATATTCATGAGTGGTCACGTTTTTTTTATGCCTTTCCCTATAATTGTCAAGAAAGTGTTCAAGTCCAAGAAATATTATATCTAAGAAAATCTCTGTGCTATTCCTTGATCTACATGAAGTGTTAAATGTGTCTATTACTTTGATATACCATTTATTAATACCATTTGCAGAAGAACTCTATGAAATTTATCCAGTTTTGTGTTAACGGTATTTACACTTCCTAGTCCCAAGTATTCCAGGTTTATGGATATGTTGCTTTGTCAGTTAGGGTTTTGATTGATTATCTCTACCTGTCACTTTAAAGAAATCATTCTTACATATTGTTTTATATCACATTTCCAAGGAGGTTTCATCTAGTTTGTTGACATAATGAATCCTACATCACATGATTAATTACTTATATTATTATATCCATCTACATCTACCCTGCCTACTTTCTCAATAATTGCTGCTCTGAAAATGTATTTGAGAGTGTCTCTGTATGTGTGAGAGAGAGAACTGGAACTCAGTTAAGCTGCAGACTGCTGTAGTGAATGAGTGTAGGAATTAACAAAATGACCCCTTCATCTTTAAAAATAAGGACTTGAAACAGAAAGAAATTTGCCAGTATGGCATTCCTCTCACGTCAGATCCTGATGACTTCACGAGTTTTCTAAAATAACATGTACCTCATAAAATATCTTTTAAAGCTAGTTATTATTTGGTACTCAAATTGTTATTCTCCCCTCACTGACACTACTTACTGAATTATTTAACTAACGACAGGGTTACCACAGCTATCTTTAAAAAAGAAGGTACAGCCTGGTGGCCGCTGTGGCATGCTAGAAACCAATATTTTCAAAAGAAGTATTTTAACATTTGCATTGATGCAAACATTACCAGCTCCACAGCCTTGCCCCCTCCTTTCATCTTTATTAAAGAGTCAGAGAGAGATTATCTCTATGTTTAATAGAACCAATTAGCTAATTTTATTTTTCAGTAAAGGGGTGAAACAGAAACTGTGTAGCTAGCTAAAATATATTCTGGAAGTTCACAAAATATCCTGTTATGTTTCTTACAACATATATAATCCAATCTCAATGCATTATTTCCATAATATTTCTAAAGACATGATACAGAAAATTGGTATACATGCAAATTTTAATTATGTTTTGTACCAGAGGAACTCAAACTACCTTCGTAAAGCTTTCCATAGTATAGACTCAAAGTTTACCTTAAGTGCTGTGATTAAAAAATATCATCAGAACGTTTTTTTTTCTTCAGAGTAATCAGGAGGACATAATCCTTTTTCCAATTAGTTGAGCAGAGAGTCAGCTATGAAAAGATGTTATTACTTTGCATTCTTGAAATTGGTGTAGCTATACATGCTTCTTCTCTGTCGGCACTACCATACAACAGGCACAATGAGAGACAGTGTTTGTGGCAATCTTATTTTTTAGTTGGTTAAAATGGGTCCTAAAGTATCAAAGAAACTGGCCATCTTTCCAGTGTTGTTATCCTTAATTACTTGTAGGTATTTTAGGAAGATTTGTCTTTCTCTTTTCATCTTTAAGCATTCCAAATAAATATACAATTTTGATGCTTACATTATCAAATTATTTAATGTTTATGGAGCTTTGGGACTAGGTCTTTTCCAGGTTAGAATTTTAACAAAATAATTTTTACAAAAAGTGACACAATTTCATGCACACAACTTATTAACACATTATTATTTCTGCTAAGGAACCTGGAGGATTGAATTTTCATCAGTTTTGAGACTAAATTCTATGACAGACTATTGCTAAATTTCAGTTCTTTAAAATTTAATTTTTTCTTTAATCTTTACATAGGCTCCATGTCTCTTTTTTTTTTTTTCCTCACAAACATCTACATCATATAAATAATCCTAAAAACCAAGCCAAACGAAACCAACCAAAAGCCAGCCCTCTGGTATCAGGAAATGTGAAGTAAAGCTATTATTTGCTTAAATGAGTTTCAGAGCCTTGGATAATTTATCATCAATTTCCCTGAGTTCCTTGACTTTCTTCATCTTGATCTCTCCCATTATATATATCCACCATTTCAATATGTAGCCAATATTATCATACTCTGAACCAAGTCAGCAGTTTTGACGTCTTCATTTCAATGTCCTTTTCTGCACCTTCAGCAATGTTAATGTTACAAATTACAGGAGGGTGTATTAATAGCCATACCCAAGAAGCAGAAAGAAAAGTGCATTTTTTTAGACTAAGTACTAACTTGGGATTTCCTGGGCCCATTGCGGAGCCGGCGGAGCCCCAGCTCCTCCGTTGTGATGATAATGGATTCCGTGTTGTTGGCTCAAAGGTCGATGGGTCACCGTAAGCTCCTTAATGGACTGTGAAATAACTTTAACTGCATTAACCTCTCCGGATCACATGGGTGGCACCAACATCCACTCCTGAAATTCTCATTCGCTTATAGAGACAATACCATTAGATTATTATATTTTCCTTTTGGAATAGCAATAGGCTCAAAGCAATTATGCAGCTAAGCGTTTCCATTAAGCGAATAGGGCCTTAAAGAAGATTAACTGGAGCTTCTCTGACGTTCAGGATAAAGGTGGAATAAGTCTAAAGATTTCGACAGAATTCAAATCTGCTAAAACCCCTATCTGTGATATCATGGTGCTGTAAAGTATGAAGTCATTAGCTGAAATAGAGATGTTGTGGTCGTGCCCATGGAGGCGGGTGCGGTTGGGTGGCTGCCCAAACTGAGAGCCTGTCTTTACATTGCATTTTCCTAGTGTTTGCTTTTAAGAAGCTCCTGGTTTGAAGTAAAATAGAACCAACTTTCTGTTCAGTAATTTTATTTCTTAGCTAGGTCTCTTCTAACTCTCTGAAATTAACAGCATATTGGGCAGAAAACTGTTCGCTTTTAGAGTGGTAAGACCAATGTTTATAGTTCATGCCAAGGAGTGATATGCAGAGAGGCTCTTGCTTATACTTATTACTTTAACCACCACGGTCAGCTAATTTTGTTATTTGCTCCTTTGGAGGGTTGGAAACCAAAAAGCGTAGAGGGGTCCTACCTGCAGGGAGAAGCAGACAGGGGCAGGTGACCCAAAACTGTCCAAGAGGGCTATTCCATCCCATCTGCCCCATGCTCAGTAGAAAAGCTGAGAGATCAAAGGGTCAGCACTCTTTTCTCCAGTGGCTGACATCCATAGAGGACCCTGTCTATTCATCTGCCTTTGATCCTGATACATGTGTTCCTGAATCCAGAGCTGGAATCCAGTTCCTATTCATCGCTGAGTCCAGTTAATTTGGCCTAAAGCACGGCACAAGGTTATGAAAAAATTGGTACTGCAGAGAGCAGGAGGAAGGCTGGCTTCCTAAAACCACCAGTGAATTATAGGTCCTATAATACCTGAGAGTCAGAAATCACACCCACTAAGCAAGGTGAGCTGTTGAAATGCCAATCTTCAGCCTCGTTGCAGGACCATTGCTGCTGCGGTTGGGCTGAGGCACATCTGTGCACCAAGTCTACATGCCCATGGGAAGGAGATACCAAAGCCCAGCAGGCTCAGTGCTGTTTTCTAGGTCCCTTGAAAGCCTGAGCCGAGCCTTATCTCCAGATTTTCCCATTTGGTTGTGGTGTTTGCTAGTCTCCAAGCTGAGGAAACCATGGCTCAAGTTATCACAGCTCTATTCAGCATAGCTGATGTTTAAACCTACAAGTTAAACTTGAGAGGTAATGGCTTGCTTAAGTGATGTGCTGAAGTGGGGTCTTTCATCCCCCAAATTACCCCCAAAATAGGTAATATCAGCCTTTTGTGCCAAGTACAATAAAAAGCACACAGGAACAATACCATGAGCACAGCTTCCAGGTCATAACAATTATATGCATTCAAGCTCCAACAGGGTAGGTTTAGACTGAACCTTAGGAAAGAATTTTTCACAGAAAGAGTGGTCGGGCATTGGAATAGGCTGCCCAAGGAGGTGGTTGACTCACCATCCCTGGACATGTTTAAAAGTCACTTAGATGTGGTGTTTGGAGATACGGTGTAGGGGAGAACTTTGTAGAGTAGGGTAGATGGTTGGACTCAATGATCCCAAGGGTCTTTTCCAACCAAAATGATTCTATGATTATTGTAACAGTCCGTTCATTTTGTTTTACATAAAAAAGCACCTAAGTACTCATCCAAAATTCTAGGCACATTAACAGATAGAAAAAACAATCACAGCATCACCTCCTCAACCATACCGCAGAAATCCATCGGAAGTGATTTTGTAGATATCATTCTTTTAATTTCATGGAGATGCCCCTAATTTGCAAAAAGAAGAGCTACTGGTAACATCTGGGGAAACTGTATTTAATCACTGTCGAATACAACTTCTAGATATCTTTTCATTGTGAATTTGAAAGGATATTTAGACTGTGGCCATGAGTTATTACACCAAGTACTTGGAAAGGTTTAAAAACTTGAGATAGTGTAAAAACTTATTATCAGATTGATTTCTATTAAAGCAGGTTTTTCAGAGAA
Source organism: Scolopax mira (assembly GCA_004320125.1). Classification (NCBI taxonomy): domain Eukaryota; kingdom Metazoa; phylum Chordata; class Aves; order Charadriiformes; family Scolopacidae; genus Scolopax; species Scolopax mira. The sequence continues at coordinate 29,956 of BJBW01001135.1, forward strand.
AATTGAACTTCAGGTAAAGTTAATTTTTTTAAAAAGATACTTAATAATACTTAAAAACTTAAAATAATCCTTGTACTCTTTCTTTCGTCACCAGGAAACTATTGATAATATAACCTAAAAAGTTGTTTCAGCATTAGGATATGAAAAAGTATTTCCTTTTCCGGTCTAAGTATTTTTGCTTTTAATTTTTCTTTACCTTGAAATGTAATTTATTATATTTGTAAAAACAAAACAAATAACCCATTTCTCCATTCATCAGTTCCAGATAGCAATAAAGATAATTTTCAGATTTTTGTAGACTTCAGCTTTTGGTTCTCTTGCTGAAGCTTCATACTAATACTGTCAAAACAGAGATAAGGTGTTTTAAATTTTATTAATATTTTGTCTTTTGTCTTACCAGCTCCCAGTATTTTTAGCCATTATGCTGCATACAGATTCACTGCAATGAAGCCATTATTTAGTTGTAGAGAAGGGCCAGGTGATCAATCAGAGTTTAGCACAGGGCTAGATAATGGACTGAGAAGAAATTTTGACATCAGTCTTCATGGGAAAGCTTTATGGTAAAGGAAAACTACTTTCAAAGTTAAATGCTTATCTGTGCATGTAGATGCGTGCAATTGCCATAACCACATGCACAAATGCACCTAAGATATTATGTCTATTTTTAATAAGTTATGTCAGCAGAAGGAAAAGATACCATCTGTCAGATATTAGCAAAATAGGAAAAATGATGGGAAACATATTTTATAAAAGAGGTAAATGGAAGGCAGGCCAAGAGATTGCTGCTTTTCCCAGCCCAGGAGAAGAAAGGCAGCCCTCCACAATGGAAATGACTGCACCCATTTGCACTGCCATTTCAGGCTCCTGCTGTTCATGGGATCAGCTTTTCTCTTTCTCTGCAATCTTTTCTGTTCCACCACCTTCAAAGGTGCCTCATTTTAGGTGCTGTTTGAGCATTTCTTTCAGCCCAGTCTTCTTCACTGACTGTGTTACACTTCTCCCTCCACCTACATTACTTACGGCTTGTTAAATCTGGTAACAATCCTTACAAAGTGCCACCTATGGAAAGGAGGGTGTCTCATTGTGTTTTAACTCTTGGTAATTGAGTTTTGGTCTTTCCCAACTCTGTGAGCACAGACTTCAGCCCAAAGCAATTTGGGCTTTAACAAGCCAAGCAACATATCTATTGCCCTGCCTTGTCTCTGTTTCTCTGCCATTTCTCAGTACCAGGGCACTCTCTGTATTTTCCTGTGATCCCAGCAGCCCCCCGTGACCAGGCAGCTGCCAGCAGACTTGTCAGCTCCTACATGCTATGTGTGAAACTCAATATTTTTTTGCACCTCTAACATACCTGCTGTGATTTTTTTTCTCCCCTCATGGGTAGAAATCACACCACTCTCATTTAAATCAACTGACATTTTAAACAATATTAAAGTCTTTTCTTGCTTTTTTTTTTCACTTTTATTTTGAGGGAGGTTGGATGACTTTTAGCATTTGTCATATTGAGATAGAGATGTCAGCCAAAATCTAATCCTTATCTCCACATATTTGGCAGACTGAATTGCTGAATAGCACCTTATTCTGAGCATCTACAAGTCTCATGGAAGTTGAAGAAAACAACTTATGAACAAGTTTAGAGAGAGGAAGCTAAAAGATTGTTGTACTTAATTTACCTCGGCACCTTTTGCCCACAGCAAGCTTAAAGCAATGACATTTAATAATAAACTGAAAATTTGGACCTGTCAAGAAATTGCAATGGCCAATGGCATTTTGGCACTCGTTGCTTACAAAACATGGTATGAGTGCAACAGTAATAAATCCTCACAACTACTTTATCATTTTGTACTGTTGAGGGAATTGGATCATTTCTGTTTTAAATAGTAATAATAAATAATAATACAAACCTTGCTGTGAACTGGATTGGGAAACTTGGCTGATTTTTTAAAAGCCATTCATTTTTGCTGGGTTCCTGAATTCTATTTACCTGACATCCCCCAATACGTTACAGCAGCATGAAAAGTGACTGTGAGCAGATCAGGGTAGGGGGAGAGGATGACCATCTTCTTGCCAGAAGCAATATTTCCAGCAACGGCCTCAGACTGGAGGCAGATGAAGTTACTTCTCTTCATAATTAAAATGTAAATGCTTTGATTGACTGTAACTTCCAGATAAAGCAGAATTTAGAAACAACAGAAAATTCTGAGAAATGCAGATTCTCCATGGCTCATAATAAACTGTCAGGACTGTCAAGACTAAGCAATTATCTCATTTGTTGTGGTCTCCAAAAAGCACAAGGGGTACAAGAGAGAGAAGGAGGACAGATTCTTAAATGGAGGTTTTGTTGAGTGAAAATATTTTGCCAAATCCTGACAATTATGTTCTCTTTCTACTGACTGTCATGTGTTCTTCCTGCCATGGAGACCTCCTTCATGAATGCAGCAGTTACAACCATGCATGTTACCATCAAAGTCATGCACTTGAGGCAGCTCAGTTGATACACAACTGTTTCTAGCTGATACACAACACCCAGGTTATCATATCAGATGCACCCAGGAAGGAACTTGTAAAAAGATAATGTTTGCTTTAAGGAAAGGACACTTAATAAAGAACCTAATAATAAACTCTCACCAAAGTACACATACACAAACACAAGTGTGAATTGACTCATGACCCTCCACAATTCACATGCAAGTTTTAAGCACTGCTTATATGTGTTTATTTTACACCTACATATCTACAGTACATATTGAAAGTCCTAAACATACACATCTGTCATAGTAAGTGAAAATTGAAAATAAAAAAAATTTGGGGCTTTTTTTAAAATTATTTTTAATTTTTTTGGCCTTTTTCCCCCTGAAGTCCAAACATGCTTAGTTTGATTTAAATAGACCCAGTTTAAATCGCCACTGAGAGTTTATGACCAATATTTTAGAAATTTAAGAAGAATTTAAAACCAGAGTGCTGATTAAAAAGGTGAAGTCTATGTCCTCGTACAGTATAGTTTAGCCAATTTCCTCACTACAGAAATTGCCCCTGGCTAAAGTGACACATCTGAGTCAAATGCTGAACACAAAGAACATGTGAATCTGGACTCAGACTTTTCAGATCCTATCTCTTTTCAGCCTTCAACTGAAATCAGCTGTTTCATAATCTCAGTGTAAATCTTCCAGTATCAGTGTGAACATCAGAGTATGTACCATGATAAAATAATTGAATAAAATTATCTTTTGACAAGATGTCAAAGATACTGTTTTTTTTTAATCTGACTAAATATATTTTACGCATTGTTAAAATAGTAAATTTATTCACTGGAACCTTTTCTTTACTAGCATACATAACCATGTCAAGATGAAGTGATAAGCTGGACAGTCTGCCAATTGTCACCTTGGTTGTGATTTTTCTTTTTCACATATGTCTTAATAATGAAAAATATAGGCTTGAAAGAGGTTCCTCTGGATCCAGGAAATCCATGAGGTACAAAAACATCACTATCAAAGGAAAAAAAAAAAAAAGAGTAACACTATAACTTTAGGTTTTTGGGAGCTGCTAATCTTTGAGTTGTGGAAACACTCACCATCCTTTACCAGGTGTGATTGATGTTGCTAGTCTGAGACCCTGTTGTTCATTCATCCTGTGTATTGTATGAATTTCTAGTTCCATTGTCTTGAAAAGTCGACTCACAGAGCTCAAAAATGTACAAAGAATGGAAGCATAGGACTGGGCAAAGCATACCATGTGTTTTGTAAGAGAAATGACTGAACCAAGAAGGAATCCTTGGGCTGGAAGGAAGGTTTCCGAGGAACCTACAACAGAGATCTACAGACCCATGGACTACCAGTGTTTCATATCATACCAAAATAAAATGACACCACATGAAAATATCAGGTACTTAGTTCAAAATAAATGCAGATTTTTTTTTTAAATGTGCAGGTAGGCTCTGGAGCCACTAGTTTGGTTCAGAAGAGACTGGATAAATTATTTGGCAGAGGTTTTATAATTTTTACCTAACGATCCACAGTTTAGCTTTCAGAATGAGTGGTGTTATGATTCCTGTTTATGTCCTTTCTCCTCTTGTTTTCATAGCAAATGAAGATTGAGTTTATGTTTGAGAAGAGTCTTAATTTAGAATCATAAGAATCATTTTGGTCGGAAGAGACCTTTAAGATCATGAAGTCCAACTGTTAACCTAGCACTGCCAAGGTACCACTAGACCATGTTCCTCAGCACAATATCTACCCATCTTTTAAATACCTCCCAGGGGTGGTAACTCAACCTCTTTCCTGGACAGCCTGTTCTGATGCTCGATAACCTTTCCAGTCAATAATTTTTTCTAATATCCAATCTAAACCTTGCCTGGCACAACTTGAGGATATTTCCCCTTTTCTTAGCACATGTTACTTAGGAGAAGAGACTGACACACTACCTTTCTACAACATCCTTTCAGGTAATTGTAGAGAGTGATAAGGTCTCCTATCAGTGTCCTCTTCTCAGGCTAAACAGCTCCAGTTCCTTCAGCTGCTCCTCATAACACTTTCTCTCCAGACTCCTCACTTAAAGTCATTTAAACTCACTTAAATGAGGCATATCTCCACTGAACACTGTAGCCCAGTTCACAATATCTGCTACTATCTCTTGACGGTTGTTGTTTTGGCTACAAAACATGTAGGTGTGTGGAAAAAAAGGCTGAGATTTCTTTTTCAGCCTGCACTAGAACAAACAAGACCAGAGAGGAGAACGTATTGGAGCAATAGAGCATTGTATTAGCATGGCAAGACAACTCTTGGCTGTGTCTGCTGGTCTGGAGGCTGGGCTCCACTCTGAGGTGGGACCTCAAAAAGTCATAGCCATCTAAAGGCCCTTCCAAAAAAACAGGACCCACTAAAGCTAGGCAAATTTACACTGTGCATAAGTGGGTTGGAAACACTCCTACCTCCGGGGCCAGGGAGAGATGGTGTAGAAGAGTGGTCACCCCACAGCTTTGTTCAGTCTTCTGCAAATGCCAGATGCAGTGTAGTCCTCTCACAAGGATATCACAGGATGCAAGACACTTGCTGAAGGCTTTTCTCAGATGTCCATTCACAGGAAATCAGACAAGATACATGGATATCTCATCCTGGCACTTCTCTGTACGTCACAGCAGAAAATTACCTCAAACCAGTAATGTTTTTTTCCACTTCTTCCCTCACTCATCTCCTCCAGACTCAATACAGCCTTGGCTGTACTGCATGAATCTGCAGTACAGATTCACGGGTGGATGACTCCATGCAGGAATCTGGTTTGGCCCTGTGTAGAATCCCTCATAACCTTCAAGTCTTCATTTCCATTTTCAACATTAGCAGATTTGTGTGGCTGCAATTTAATTTTGGATCCAGAATTCCTTTATTTTTTAAAGACAAACTGTCCTAGCTAGCAGCTGGACAGGAAACTTCTGCCTCCCCGGAAGGACAGAGTGGCAGGGGACTCCATCAAAAGCAGCACTAAACTTCTCCATTGCAAGGGACAGATTTGGGCAGCAGCATGCTCTGTCTTAGACAAAGGGTGCCAAGAAATACGTTACACCAAGGATGGCTATATTTCAGTAAGAGCAGTTAGGGTAGCTTTACCTTCAGAAACCAGAATGATAGAAATATGTGAAAGTTTAATTGGTTGCTCCCATGGGAGAAAATGGGTTCAGTTTGAGTTCATTAACTTGGGATAGATGGTTGACAAAATTCTTGCAAAGACAAGACAGTTTGTTATTCTCAAATGAGTTAGCAATTGAGCTGAAAGGCAAGGCTTTCCCAATGTTCCTGTGAGGAAAATTTTATTACACTTGCCTTGAAGAGTAGGGAATTGAAATGAGATGATTTCACCATCAAATACCTGAAGTACTATTTTTTACCATTACTGTGAACTATACATCTATTTCTCCCGTGCAAAGTGAGATTAAAAAGCTGCCAAATCAGAATGTAGAGCCATCATCTCTGGTGGTATAAACGGATATATCTACACTGAAGTAAATGCCAAAATAGGGCCTGTAGTGTTTTGCACTTGTTTTGTATAGGTTCAATAACAGTACAAGGTATGAGACAACAGAGGATCAGTCCCCAGATTCCTAAAGGAGATAGAAATGCTCAATGGGACTTGGATACACTGTGAGAGTAAAACAGAGCCTGGGGAATTTCCCAGAGCATAGATACATAAATGTCAGAGGATCTGTTGGGAGGTTACAGTCATTCGTATTTAAGCTCTGTTCATTGCTCTAGAGCTGGTCTATGATACACTTCTCTGAGTGTTATTATCTTACAACCCCTTCAGAGAATGACACTATATCCTAAATTGTGTGAATACTTCCAGCTAATCAGACATGGGTGAGTTACATGGACAGGTACATTCTCTATATATGCAAATTTCATCAATCTAAAGCTGAGCTCCTGTCCAAAGCATCCATAAGAGGCAGCCGCTGGACACACAGCAATGGTTTACTTTACCAAGGTAGGTTTCCAAATACCTTGCATTGTCCGAGAAAGACTGTTTCTTACTGAGAATATATTTTGTGAGAGCTCTCCCACACAGGATTTTGTATAATCAGGTTATATTCCCAAGATACTTATCATCTCTGTAGGGTATAAACAAAATGAAACAGAACGCAATTCCAGATCCCTTCAAGGCTCTTGTATCTCCCAAGAGCTGTGACATCTGAGTGTATCCAGTATCAATTATTTACGTGGAAATTTAGGTGGAAAGCACTATGGTCAGCAAGGCCAAAGAGGATTCAATTATTGGTACAGCTGCATTAAAGGCCCACCCATAAATTACTTAAGTGGACTCTAACAATTATGAAAACTAATGAGAATAATCTTAAATGGATAGGAACAATCTTATATCACTTTAATATTTTAATCATAAAAATAATATTAAAAAAAAAAGCTTTTTACTACTGAAAAGATTCTGGGGCCTCAGCTAACTTCAACTTTGTTGAATTTAATGACATAGCTGAGAAGCTGGCAAAGTCAAAATAAAGTTAAACAGATCTGCTGTTTGCCATGTCTTTTCTCTTAAAGCCACAGTACTTTGGATGACAGAGTAGAAAAGCACATTACTGCAATGGCAAGAATGATTATTAGCAGACAAGAACTCACCTTGGCACTGACGACTAGTCTTAGGTCTACTGGACAGTGAAAAAACAGCCTTTCCTCTTCATTGAAATTCTCCATGCATGCTGAACTCTCTGACAGCATAAAACAAACATGTAGCAATTAAAAAAAAAAAAAAAGACTTACTCTTCTTTAAAAAAACAACTGGGATGCAATAAGAAGGAAAGAATCTGCCTCTGGAAATACGCAGCTTTGTGGTATGATAACCTTCTGCCTTAGAAATAGTACTTAGCTTCAAAAAACTGAGCTAGTTCTAAGTGTAGAAACATCTTTCCAAGTTTTTTTAAGGAGCTTGGAATCAAATTAAAGGTGAAATAAGAGAAATAAACCTACTCTAGAGACAGAGAGCATGGGCTCAGTACACACAGTGCATGTATTATTTACTGCATGGTCAGTATCTCTGAAATTCAGACTTTCAATGCAACTTTCATGTGCAGTATTATGTGTCCTATTTTGACAATCAAGTTCAGACATTTGGACTAAAGTAGAATCAGAATGTCGCTCCTGGAGTCAGGGTTGTCTTTAATTAGAAAAAAAAAAGGATGTGTTCCAATATATAGAGCTGCAGTCAAGTTAATGGCAAAATTCCCACTGAATTAACTGGAAGTAGGATCAAGGCCATAGTTTAGATAAGCAACAAAATGTAAAAAACTTCTAATTTGTGCCAATGAGAGTACAATACCCAAATGGAGTATTTCCAAAGTTGTGTTTGTGAACTGTTATTTTCTTCTCTTGGTACATATGAATATGAACATCAAGCTGGCGGTAAAGAAGAATAAATCTACATATAACTGTGTTTTCTCTCTATTTGTTTCCTTGTACGCTTGGACAATTAGCCCGGGGGAACAGTGTTGAAAGGCATCTTTTGCAGCATTGTAAGAGGCGAAGGGTGATAATTATGGATTCTGTGCAAGTGTAGAGGAGCTGGTCCTGTCTTCTCTCCATGGGTGTTTCTATGAAAAAGTCACCTACAACCTAATCTCAAAAGTGGTGACTGAGAAGCAATGTGAATTTCTTTGTTGCCCATCTTTTCTGCGTGACAATCACACAGGATTGTGTAAGAAAATACATAATTTGCTGCGTGATTGCAGCAACATTTTGCATTTTACTCCTGGAGAGGACGTGAGGACCTTCAATCTCAGTTTTTCATTTCTCATCACCAACTGGATTGGTGCTGCCTTTGCAATGTGTGCCGAGAGATCACCAGTGGAGGGTAGCCTTGCCCTATCACACTAGGGATGCTTTCCAGTTTGGAGGATGAAGGCTGAACAAGGATGATTCACTCTTGAGCAAATAACTTAGGCCAAGAGGATAGTTGTCCCCTAGGACAAGGGAGTACCAGGTTTAGAAGGTGTGATGTAGGCTTATTACCTTATTAACAAAAATACTATTTCCATTCCACATCAGAGGTTGCACAAACGCTTTGTCTTTGCTGTACTTTTTAACCTCTTGCAGAATCAATATTCTTAGCGTGGCTGGGGTTATGCAGTTATATGTGCATGACAGCCCCTTCCTTGTCTGTTACATGAAATCATCATTTTAAAATATTTAAGTAGCCTTTTTGTTTTTCTGGAAAGTTAGGCTGGTGTTCCCTTATGATTTCTACCCTTATATTGATGAAGGTGTAAATGTTCATCTGCAAATTATTTTACTTGTTATCTTAAAATTTTGTATTGCTTTTGATACCAGTATCGGAATCTCACCATAGTATCATATTCCTGTCCTGTCTCTAAGAGGTAAGCTGAACATAAGTCACATCTGGAAATTCATTACTGGGTTTACAAACCTGAGACAAATTCACTGCCTCTGTCCTTTCTAAAATGGTAATGTACAGATCTTGGAGCAGATCCAAAACACAGGTAAATCAGGGGAAAAATGTCTATTGACTTTCAATGTAATTTTAGATCAGGCCTATAGCAAATATGAGAGAGTGTGTCCACTGACCTCCTTCATAATGTTAGTGAAGAAAGACAACACAAATATATCTTATTTTATATATATAAATATATACACACACGAATATATCTTATTATATAACATTAAAGCCTAAACTGCAGCACACTTGCTTTACGTAAAACTTGCTCAATTTTACTTCATTCTTAGGTCCCGTGAAGGGAGGATTAGGATAGTTTTTGAATATCAGAATATTTAAGTGGTGTTCAGAAGCAAGGGTCAATAGAAGCCTATTTCTCCTCCATTGCTGCTTTTACTGGCCTTAAATCTTTTAAAACTCATGCTTCAGGATTTCAGCCTGTCTTGAACAATTAGAAAGCTGGCCCTTAGTTTAAGGCAGCAAACATGACCACTTCACACCTTCTTATTTATTCTCTCTGCTGTCACTGTTGTAGACACAGCAGTGGACTAGACATACCTCAGGCTTGAAGCAGCAGGACAGTCCCTACCGTGTCTGCTTAATAATCCATTTTTCATTCTATTACAGTGTAAACTGTAGTTGCTTATTGCTGATATTTTCAAGGCAGCAGCTGCTACTGCTACTAAAATCAACCATCTCATTTCCAAGGGCATTCTGTGGCTGGAAAAATAAAAGCAAAGGAAAGGCAAGCATTCAACTCTCCTCCTGGCTATAGGGAAAGGAGAACTGGGTGATGCTTTGCACCATCTCAAAAAGGAAGCAGGAAAGGACTTCTGCCTGAAGTGCATGTTGCCAGCACCAGTTGGCCCCCTTGGGCAGAATTAGATAAGATGCAGCTGTAGCTGTCCCAATTGCATAGTTCCCTTTTGGCATTAAACGCATGGGCAGTCGGTACAGTGAACTTACCAGACTGGAAGATGGATACAATGAAGATAAAACATAAGGAGGAAAGGATAAAAAACCCCACTGTTCAGCAGCAAAGCATTGCAATCACACTATACACTCTGTAACAGGGGACATCTTCATAAGGGGATCAAAGAGTTGTCTACCATATTGTTACTGAGTTCTCGAGCAGCTTCTCTGTACAAGGAAATGTCAGTTTTCTCTCTGTCTTATCTATCAACCCTGTCCAGCTTTATGAGTACTCTTTTATTTTTTCTCTGCTGAAAAAAAAAAAGTTTACATGCTGCAGAAAAGAAAGTATGGGCCTTTGTTATTAATGTTGTAGAAATACAAATATGTCCACCTAAGAAAGGAGTCTTCATTAACTCCCACAGCCCAGAAAATTAAGGCACGGCTCATCAGGATCCGTGCTTGCTGTTGGCTAAATTGCAAGGGACTAGTTGAGTTGCTGGGGTTCATAATGCTGATAGAGCGGTTTCCACGTGAATGAAGGATAAACAGCGATTAATTTCAGCCCATAAATAATGGTTTGAGGCCCACATTGAAAGAGGAACAATTACTTTTCCATTTTTCCTGCCAAATGAGCTGATAAGAGAAAACAGGGGAGTTGGCCACGTAAATCAGTCTTAATTTTACCTTCCCCATTAAAAAGCAGCCATTAAGACCATCTTCGGCTCATTTCATCCTCTTCTTGTTTCACTTTTTCAATTTGCACAAAAGGGGGGAGTTTGCTCGTCATAAAATTTCACTTTGGCCAACCTATCATTTGCATCTGAGCCAATAAATAGCAATTAGCATAAACATTTAAATCAGGAACTGGAACAAATTCTTGTTCCCCCAGCAAGCTGTTAAATTACTGTATTTCACTATATATAAGAAGCGTTAGAAACAAGATCTGCTGGGCACAATTATCCCTTTCAAACAAGACATGCTTGAAATAAAATAAAAAAAGAGATGGCTTGCTGGGCAACCTTCTTGCTCATAGCCAATGAGCTTAATCAATGCAGAGAGAAAAGGCACCATTAATGATGTTCAACAAAGCCCTGTTTCAGTCTTTCCATCTAAAGGGATTTATTTGATCTTTATCCAAAATATCTTCCCCAGGAATTAATTTAGTTTGCACTGATGTTAAATCACCAAACCTATTTTTTTCCTGTACATTTTTCTGACGTTGTTAAAATGTGCATGTCTTTACGTACTGCTAAGCCTGAGCTATGCAAGTGTTGCTTTCTTGCAGCATGTTAATTATATCAACACACACTTGATGAACTTCCCTCTGAGTTCCTTACAGTGCAGTAAATCAACAATAACTCTGTAAATGCCAAAATAACTCCAGTGGATTGAAACAAGATATAGAGGAGACTCAAGCAGATTCATTTTCTTTTACAAATTTTCTTTTTGTCTTGCAAGAATATTTTAATTCTTATGCAACATTTTTCATCCTCATAGATTCCAACAGAATGTAAGTGGAGTTATTTCCACCTTGCAGTTGGGGAACCTAGAGCAAAGACACTAAATGACTTGTCCAAGGGCATACAGGAACTCTGAAAAACAGACACAGTTCATATATGGACCTCAAAATATACACCTAGCTCTAAGTTTAACTCTTTCTAATGTATGTGCTGAGAAAACAGATGACAGATACAAATCAGTTCTCCCTTAAGGTGATCTAGGCTCCTTCTGAACGTGACACATACTCATTACTTTCTTCAGAGGTGTTCTGAAGATAGATGACAAAAAGAGAGAGCTCTCCTTCCAATGAGGCAATAGCAAAATGAGGCAATTTTTTCTGTTGTTAAGTTTTCTAAAACAACAACAAAAATAGTCATTTAGAATAGTTATTATGCTAAGGGTCACTGAATAAAGACAGGGAAAATCTTCCAAGACGTTGCTTGTGCCTTATCCCATTAAATGGTAATCCTTGTTCCAGGGTCTGGCCTACTCCCAAACTCACAGTCAGAGAACAGACAGGATTACCAATTTTACCTCTAGTGAAATTTTGATTGAAAGTCTCTCTGAGGACAACCTTGTTTTGGATTGATTGTCTTGTTTGAGGTTTATGGTAAAATAAGTTGAATCCTTACTGGATACATTTTTTCTTGTAGCCTGTGTATTAGTACTAACAAGCAAAATGTTTTGTATTTCAACAGCATATTCCACACAAGGATCAGAGAAGTGAGAATTATTATCCCCTCTTTATGCACATAAAAACTGAGGGCTGATTTACAGACAGAAGTGCGTTATTTAAACTGTGTTAATTAAACCACTTTAGTAAAACTAATACAAAAATCTCTTCAGAATCTTATTATGGTTTGGAAGAGGTTAAATTGCCATAAAAGTCACTTGAAAAATAATATATTAACATTTGCATGTGACATTATACCAGGTTGACAGCCTGTTATCTCTTGTCCTGTAAGTGGGCACCACTGAAAAAAGACTGCCCCCATCCTTTTGGCCCTCACCCTTTTGTATTTGTAGGTGTTGATCAGATCTCCCCTCAGCCTTTTCTCCAGACTAAAAAGACCCAAGTCCCTCAGCCTTTCCTCATAAGAGAGATGGTCCAGGCCCCTAGTCATCTTTGTAGCCCTCTGCTGTACCCTCTCCAGCAGTTCCCTGTCCTTCTTCAGCTGCGGAGCCTGACCTCCCTCGGCCTGCTGACCACACTCTTCTTGATGCACCCCAGGATGCCATTGGCCTTCTTTGACACAAGGGCACGTTGCTGGCTCATGGTCATCCTGTTGTCCACCAGGATTCCCAGATCTTTTTCCTGAGAGCTGTTCTCCAGAAGGCCAGCACACAACCTATACTGGTGCATAGGGTTATTCCTCCCCAGGTGCAACACCCTACACTTGCCCTTGTTGAATTTCCTTAGGCTCCTCTCTGCCCAACTCTCCAGACTGTTCAGGTCTCACTGTATGGCATCACAGTCTTCTGGTATGTCAGCCACCCCTCTGTTTTGTATCATCAGCAAACTTGCTGAGGGTATACTCCATCCCTTCACTCAGGTCATTGATGAATATATTAAAGAGGATTGGACCCAATACTGACCCCTGGGGAACACTACTTATTAAGGGCCTCCAACGAGATTCTGTGCCTCTAATCATGACCTGTCTTTCAGCCAGTTTTCAATCCACCTCACTGTCCATTCATCTAACCCATACTTCCTAAACTTACCTAATGAGGATGATATGGGAGACAGTGTTGAAAGGCTTGCTGAAGTCAAGGTAGACAACATCCACTGCCCTCCCCTCATCTATCCATCCAGTCATGCTGTCCTAGAAGGCTATCAGGTTAGTCAGACATGATTTCCTCTTTGTGAATCAGTGTTTACTACTTCTGATAGCTTTCTTTTCCTCCATATATTTTGAGATGGCATCCAGAATGGGCCATTCCATCATCTTTCCAGGGATGGAGGTGAGGCTGACCAGCCTGTAGTTTCCTGGGTCCTTCTTCTTGCCCTTTTTGAAGACTGGAGTGACATTGCCTTTCCTGCAGTCCTCGGGCACCTTGCCTCTTCTCCAGGACATTTCAAAGATGATGGAGAGTGGCCCAGCAATGATTTCTGCCAGCTCCCTCAGCACTCTCAGGACCCATGGACCTGTGGATATCAAGTTCCCTTAACTAATCTCTAACTTGATCTTCCTCAACCAAGGGGAAGTCTTTGTTCATCCAGACTTTCTCTGTTACCTCCAAAGTCTGGGAGTCCTGAGCACTGAGTAGTAAAGACTGAAGCAAAGAAGACATTCAGTAACTCCGCCTTCTCTGCATCATCTGTCACCATGACATCCATCTCATTCAACAACAGGCCCACATTTTCATTAGTTTTCCTTTTGCCTCCAGTATACTTGAAAAAAACCTTCTTGTTGACTTTGACATCCCCTGACAGGTTCAATTCCAAGGAGGTCCTGGCTTTCCTCATTTCATCCCTGCATACTCTAACGGCATTTTTGTAATCTTCCCATGTGGTCAGTTCCCTTTTCCATATACTGTAAACTTCTTCTGCCGGAGCTTTTTAAGAAGTTTCCTGCTCAAACATGCCTGATTCCCTTGCCTGATTTTTTGCTCTTAGGGATGGGCTAATCCTGAGCTTGGAGAAAGCGAAATTTGAATAACTACCAGCTCTGTTGAGCTCCCCTACCTTCTAGAGCTCTAACCCATGCAACTTCTCCAAGCAATTTCTTGAAGAGGTTGAAGTTAGCCTTCCTGAAGTCTTCAATCTTACTTGTTGTTTTGCACCTACTACCCACAATCCTGAACTCTGTCTTTTCATGATCACTACAGCAAAAGCTGCCCCCAACCTTAATGTCCTCCACCAGTCCCTCTTTTATTTGTCAGAACTAGGTCCAGTAATACACCTCTCCTTGTTGGCTCCTCCACCACCTAAGTCAAGAAGTTATCACCAATACATTGGAGGAACCTCCTGGACTGTACATGTTTGGCTGTGTAGCCTTCCCAGCAGGTATCAGGGTGATTGAAGTCCCCCATGAGAACCAAGACCTGTGATTGTGAGGCTACTTTCAGCTGTCTGTAAAAGGCCTCATCAGCTTCCCCATCCTGATCAGGTAGCCTGTAATAAACTCCCACAACAGTGTCCCTTATATTGGCCTGTCTCTTAATCCCCACCCATAAGGTCTCAACTCTCTCTTCATCTGCCCCTAGGGAGAGTTTTAGGGACATCTCTTCACACTCTATTCATCCTTTAACATAGAGGGCAACAACTCTGCCCCTCCTTCCTTGCCTGTCCCTTCTGAAGAGCTTGTAGTTGTCAATAGCCACACTCCAGTCGTAGGATTTGTCCCTGGAGGTTTCAGAAATGGCCACTATATCATAGATTTCCAGCAGCATCGTAGTTTCCAACTCCTCCTGTTTGTTGTCCATGCTGCATGCATTCGTGTAGAGGCACTTCAGCTGGACTGTTGGCTGTGCCACCTTCATAGGTGTCTCCCTAAGAGCTTGAGGTGTTTCACAGGTTGATTTCAATTACCTCAGGAGCCCTTGGCTCATCTCCGTAAGCCTCTCACTGTAATACAGTGTCTTCAGTGTGCCTCATGGCAACAGGTTGACAACACTTACAAGCATTTTGTTCCTTTAACCTTGATGTGATAATGTTCTGATATTTAATACCAAAACAGGTATATTATATATATATATATATATCTCATATATATCATATTATAATTTTCCACATTATGGAGCAGTTTATGAATAGATATATGGTATTAGCCTGGAACTTTTCTCTTCCTATTTCCACAGAACAATTATTGTGACCATCTCTTAGTAATGTATCTATCTTTAATTTAGTAGGTTAATAAACAGAGATGAAAACAATTTTAAAGTTTCCTAACATAATAATAACCATTAGATTTATTTTAGACAAAATTTGTCAAATAATCTGAGTTTTAGGTATAAAATTCAGAGGTGCAGTTCTGTAAACTGGATGGTTAATATTTGTGTCAGTAGATAGCAGCTCTGGATGTTATTTGAAGTATCCTCCAAAACACCTTTGAAGAATGCAATTTTCAGAAATGTGTCGGTTTGGCATTTTGAAAATGTTATTTCATTGCATATAAGTATTTAGACATTTCAGTTTCTCACCCTTGCAAGTGGAAAGGACCCTTTCTGTACCAAGGAAAAGCTTTGATGATGACAACAGTTAAAATTAGGACAACCTTGAGTATATAGCCCTATACATTTTATAATTATGCTGAATGATTAACAGCTCTTTGCTTGGCAGAAATTGAAGAATTTCTGGAATTTTTCTTTTCCTGTGAAGATGGATAAAATCAAGTGTGGATACAATATAAAAGTGGAAGTTTTGCATACACTTGGTTGAAGAGAAGCAACTAAAGAAGGAGAGAAGATACCTGAAGGGCATTTGTACTTGAAAGATTGTACTTGTACCCCAAAGAGAAAATTAACAAAGAAATAAAAGAAATAAGGAAAAAGAAAAAAAAAGAAATAAAATTAGGAAGAAATAATCTATCAGTATGTCCAGTATTTTTAATTTAACCAGTTCTGTAATACTGTAATAATTGTAACATGGTGATTTTACATGCCAGCAAACTCAGAAGCAGGACTAGTAGTGGGATTTGAGGGACAACATGAGAGGTGTGAGAAGTATTGTTCAGAATATATGATTTAGGAATGTGAAACTAAGAGCACAGGTCATACACCCTAACAAAATTTAGCAAAAATTACAATGGATATTTTTTGAGAGTACATAAATAACCATCACCATGAATCAATTCTATGTGTAATCTTTCATGTGCAAATTAAATGTAAAGTACATTAAAAAGCTAAAAATATTGCAAAGGTGATATCTTAATGGTTGCAAGAAGCTGGCCTTTCTTTTATCTGAATTAAATTGTAGTGCAAAGGAACCGCATATTTTTGTAAGAAAGTAGGGAAAAACTAAACTTAAAATTCTTTACTCACTTCTCTAAATCTGAGGTGTAATTTGGGACAGGAGGAGAATTTAGAAAATATGAAGTCGGTGTGTGGGTTTTCAAGTTGTTCTCAAAATCTATCTTAGTGCGTGACAAACCCAAGACTTCACTAACAAAACATAAATATCTATCACAACTTAGGGAATATTCATACTATGATAACCAGATATGAAAACTTTGGTGATGAATTGGATGATGGAAAGAAAATAAAGGTTGCAAGAAAAACTGTTAATCCAATGTACAAAACTACCAAAATAAATTAAATCCTCTTAAGTTCTGGAGCTTTTTCTGCATTGGAGGATGCTTGGAACAGCTGAAATAGACAAGGATGTCTCAGGCCTGGAATACATATTGCTGTATCTTGCCAGGCTTTGGGTGTGCAGTGGTAGCCAGATGTATGTCTTCCCTTCTCCTGCAGATGCTCTTGTCATTCTGGGTCACAAGGAAGCAGACTGTACTGGAATGGTAGAGATAATAAATTTAAAGGGGCATAGCATAGGCAAGTTACTTTTTTTTTTTTTAAGTTACCTTTTTTTCAATTTGGGATCTGAAGTAGGCTGTTGCCCACTGTGATATCTGTTTTTGGTGAAAACTAAACATTCATGCAGACTAACAGAATGGTTACTAGAGTCTTGTCCTACCATGGCAGTCAGACATTGTATTTCTTTTATCAGACATGGAATTATTTTGATTCTTTTTTTGTGTCTTTAATCAGTTTTCATAAAAAAACTTCTAAATTAAATGTCTGTTTCAGAAGAAAAGGACAATATATGTTTTCTCAAGGTTGAAAACAAAATGTGACAAGAGTGTTTTGAGTTTTTGTTCCTTTATTTTTTTTTATATTTTTTTCCAGCTGTAACAGGTTAAGGAATTTGACATTAATTTTAAAGAATTTGACTGAGCAGCTTTTGGGAATATTTAAGTGACTGAAGATTGAACTGAATGGCTTTATGCAGTTACAAAAAAAAAAAAACAAAACAATTTTGTGTGTGTGTCTGCATGAAATATGAAGTGTAATAGAGGAAATACCAAATATATAATCAAATAATTAAATATATATGTTCTGTTTTACCTCAAACCAGGACAATATGTTTGTCCATATATTGAGAGACTGACATGTCTATATTCATATGTGATTCAGAATTCAGGTGAGTTCTATCGTGCAAAGTAGCATAGCACTTGAGTAAAAGGAAGGCAAAGCAAGGTAATTATCTAATCTTATGCATCAGCTGGAAACATGCTGATAAAAAGAAATAATATCCCTGAAAGAAATGTGCTGTTATTTCAGTAAGTAAAAATTAAAATTTTGATCTGATTATGTCCTTTTAAAATTTACTCTGGTTATACTGTAGTATAAGGTTCTTAATAACAGAAATGGATCAGACAGATTCCAAACATTTATAGCTGAGTAGAATTAAATATCAGAAAATGGCTATACTCATTTCAGAGGAAGAAGGAAGACATGGAATGTAAATATACATGTGAATTTACAAGATGCTTGAATCTGTTCAAAGCTAAGATTTTGGTTTGTCTCTTGCTCTCTGTCCTCAATTCATGGAAGGAAACAGTTAAATTCTTTCACTAATGTCAGGAGGCAGTGGTGGGGTTCTGTGTAGGTAAGAATATATGTTGGCTTCACAATAAAATTGTGGAGTAATACTGATGTATTTAATGAAGAGGGCAGCTGAGCCAGTGGTTAAAACCTGCAACTTTTCATTGCCACATCAAATGTAAGAATATCGTCAGAAGCTGGAGCAGGTAGAAAATATATCAGCTTTTATCACAGAAAATCTTCGTCTTGAAACACAGAAAAAAAGCTATGCAGGCTATAATTTGAAAAGTCTCTTAGTAAAAACCCTACATTTTATATCTTATTTTCAAAAAAGATTTGGAAACTTTGGAGTTTCCTGCAACAATATGGAAAATTAGGCAGAGGTTTTTAAATCTCATAAGCATTCTTTTAAAGATTATCAGGAAAAAATTTCCTTGGAAAATGAAGATAGTACCTCATTTGCACTGTTGAATAAGACACTTGAAGTGGATTTACACTGGAATAAAAACAATTTGACTTTTCCCTTGGTCTCTGTTGTAATTACCTTGTGGCACAGCACTTTATGGGAAAGCATGTTGATGTATTATATCAGTTTGTGGAGTTCATTCATTGAGCATTGTCTAAATTCACAGCAATTATATACTGCTTAGTGTTAAGCTGTT
>BJBW01001135.1:53560-123560 GCA_004320125.1 Scolopax mira
ACAAAGGAAATAGTAAATCAAACTTTAAATAAAATATGTAACACTGAACTTATGACAAATGGGGAAAATATATTGGAAGTTTGACTCTCATTGACATTTGACCTCTTTCTTCTGCATTGACAATGAAAAAACTCAGACATTTCAACTTTTTTCCATACAATCTTTCTCAGCATTTGTAATCAGAGGAACTGGTGTTAACAATAATATTCCAAACATTTAAGAGGAAAATACTACTTTGGTAGTAGATAAGAGCTCTTTAAAATACAGACATAGATCTTAAAATGAAGTTGAGTTTCAAGTATAGTCCCATTTATCCATCGAACGTGCTGGTACATTTCTATTTTAAGAACCATTCGATTTCTACTAACATTTTGTAGCAAAAAGCCTTCCTTTATTCTGTAAAATGTACTCTGATGGCCAAAGTTATGACTCTGTCTGCTGTTCAAGCTAGTCTGAAATTGTACCTCATCCATGGCCAAAAGTGTCTCTTCAATCCTGCTTTGTGCTGTCACAGCAGGCAGAGGCTGAATGCACAAGATTTGGGTGCTGCTGACAGCAATCTCAACGATATCAGGCCAGCTTCCTTCCACTTCACAGCTGTGTTCACAAGAACCAGTCTCCATGCTCAGAGATGGCAATATTTTACAGTTATTTTATGACTTTACGCACTTCACAAAGAAGGAAGAAGTTGTGACTCTCATGTCACACTAAACCTCTACAATCTGTCCCTGCCATTGCAGAAGATGTTAATTTGTGACCTAATAAAAAGGTCTTTTGGATTGACAAAATTAAAATAAGGATCCAAACTGACACTGCAGTGGTGCAGAGACCTGAATGTGATTTCAGTTATGGTAGTACAAAATAGGAGAAATCCATACAAGTCAGAGGCTACATCATGGAACTCTAAGAATCAACATTGTGAAGACCAACGTCTCATTAGGCGGATGTTTACAGGAGTAATTAAAAAAATACAAACCAAAAAATAATTAAAGAATGAAAAAAAGAGATATCAAAGGCTGTCTAAACCAGAAAAAATAATAATGGGAAAAAAAAACCCAAAGTCATACATTTGGAGTAAAATGTGTGGTCTTGGTTTTCTTTTATAAAAATATTATAAATAAATAAATATTATAAATATATTATAAATAAAAGTATCATGAAAATGGAAGGAGGTAAAAGTATCCAGAATATACAAGGACTCAAGGGTCTTATATATTCTGAAAGGTTAGAAAAAGTATTGTTTGGAAAAGAGGATCTTATGAGGGACTTCAATGAGATACATGGAGATAAAGGGACCAAGGAAGAGAGATGAAGCAATGCTATTTGAGCTAGTGTCAAATGCAAGCTCAAGGGGACACAAAATTATGCAAGAAAAGCCCAACAATGAAACTGTCTAGGTGGAAACACCTCATACTAAGAGCAAAATAATGAAGATTGTGAAGACTGCAAACAGCTTAAATACTTAAAAAAACCTCCACACCAAAACAAACCAAACTTGGGAAAGTGATGTTGGATTAAATAAATATTTCTGTAAATGGAAAGACTCAAATCAAAGTTTGAGTCATAGTCTTCAGCTTCGCAGAAAGATGTGACCCAGAATTAAGTTCTTCCCTTTCAGTTTGATGAGAAATTAACAGTGAATAGTAGGAAATCCTTTGAACTTGGAGTCTCAAGACCCCACAACATCATTTCACCCCCAGCATGCTCCAGCAAGTAACCAAGTCAAAATGCAGTAACCCAACGAAGCATCACACTATGAGAATTAATTACAGCATCAATACCTGGCTGGCCCTTCAGATTCTCTCCTGTTTTAGATCATCACTACTTCATTACTCAGCTGGATGCTGCTTCAGACCTTATCCGCCCATCATCTTCCCACTCTGGCACCAGCTGGGTCCTGGGACACTCAATGGGCGTTTTCCCCTTCCTCTGCTCTTTCTCTCTGAAAGGGAAACAGGCTGCAGTGGCACAGCAGCACGTGTCATCAGCACCCTCACCCCCAGATGTGCAACGTGACACTGGCACCCCCTGGCAGGGAATTAATAGCTGTGAGTAACCATCATGCGTAACCACCAGGGACCTGAGCAAGTAGGAGAAGGGGAAAACCACATAATAACCATCAAACCCCCAAAAAAACTCCTGGGCAAAAATTGTATGGAAATAAACTTAAGGATGAGAGGGATGTCAGTACATGAAGGGCAAAAATCCTACCAGGGTCTCACATCATGTCCAAATGAAGCCATTCTGAGCATACAATTACTCCTAGCATTTCCTGCAGTGAAACCATTAGGAAAAAGAAGTATTAATATAATCAACGATGTTTGCAAAAAGAAGTTAAATCCAAACTGGATTAATTTACTTATAATTTGATCAAGTGTCATCACCACAGGCTGGAGTGGGGGTTGGCAAGGATCTTAATTTCTGTGTGAATCCTTATACTATGTGGGTTTCTTTACTTAAACCAGAGAGTCCTGGTTTTCTACAGAACTGCAGATACCTACTACTTTAAGATGATATTGTTATGAGCATTAACATCAAGTTTTGTAATACTGTAAATATGCCTTAAAATACCTGTTTATCTTTACCTAAAACTATTCTAACATTTCATTCAAAAAACCATATTTAACTGTATTTCTGGCATAAAAATTAATTGCTATGATTGACCTATCTATCCCAAATGTACCTTAACCTCAATAAAATTATTTAATTTGGGAGCTAGAAATTTGAAATTTCATATAAATAAGTGATGAGAAAGGGCAACAGATAACAGAGGCAAACCTTGCATCTCTTCAGTAGCAGATTTCCAAGAGAAAGGCAATATCTCAAGATGTAGTGCAAAAGGATATTTTACATCCAATTAAGCAGGAAAGCAAAGCTGAATGGGTTAAAAATTTGCCACTGATCCCAAGTATGTGATTTTCTTAACCCCTTAAGGGTTCAAACTGCAGTGGGAGGAAAAAGCAATTATGCACTGAATAGGAGAAGGGAAAATACGTCCCAAACTGGTTTGCC
This sequence comes from Scolopax mira, assembly GCA_004320125.1. NCBI lineage: Eukaryota > Metazoa > Chordata > Aves > Charadriiformes > Scolopacidae > Scolopax > Scolopax mira. The sequence goes on from BJBW01001135.1 coordinate 56,573, forward strand.
TGCAAGAAGGTACAGATTCCTCAGTGGTCTTCAGGGAACAGCTGAGCTCCCCAGCTTATTCTTTGACCACACCTGAAATAAAAACTAAAGGGTATTTTGGGGAACAGGAAAACACAACAGCCCAGATAATGTCCCAGTCAGTATATTCATTACAGGCTCATCAGAGTGGATGCCTGCAATAGGAAGATTAAATACCCATTTACCAGCATCAGAGGAGAGTTTGGTTTTATAATGTATTGTCCCCTATTCCCCGTGAGGCTGCTTTGTTTGATAAAATGCTGAGTGTGGTGTAAAAATATCCCTCTCCCTGTAATTTGCACTCCTCTCCATTTAAAGCTATTCTTGCCGCAAACGAGAATTGAAAGCTGCTAAAATTAAGTGGTGTCAGTTCTCAATGACACTTTAATGATAGAGCGCTCAGCAAATGAGATGAGAATGAATTCCAGCTTCTCTGCTAAAGATAGTAACCAGCACTAAACAGTATAATGCTCCAACTGGGCTACACTTCACCTGCTTCATTCATATTTAGTAGAACTGAAATAGGGAAACTATAATTAAAATGGTCGTAAAACGAAAAATGCTAATTTCTAATAGAGATGGCAGGAAACAACTGAAGCTTGTGAAGTCAAAGCACAGCCCTTCTTTGTCACATCCCTACTGTCACCAAGGCTATTGCTGCCTGACCACAAGGCTGATGTGGGCAACAGCATGTTTTCCTTGCTGCAGAAACTGCTGCTCCAAGCAAGCTTGGTATAAACCTACTTAACTGACACAGACATGGGAAAATGAAGATTAGGAAAACCTGCATGGTTTTAAGCTAGATGAAGCTACTGCCTCTGAAAAAGCATTCAAGGAAAAGAGAACAACCCAGCATGTGAACGCTTTCTCTCTCTCAGTATTGTATTATTTGGAGCTTCAAGGATGTACACTCAACCTCCTGCACAGATCACGCCTGTAGCTTCACTACTGCTTAGAAATGACATCTTCAGAGAATGGCAGCTGGGTGCTGTCACCTTCCTGCTCCCCTTGTGCCACTTCGGCATTGCAAATTGTCTTTTATGATGGGACAATTATTCGCTGAAAGAATTCTTTTGATTGTGGTTCTGAGCATGGCACAGCAATGGGAGGCTACTTTTGGAGCCTGGTCCAGGGGGAAACATGAGCTCTAAATTCATATCGTGCCTGGGCAGAGTCACCACTGCCTTGCCTTCTGCAGCATATAGCACAGGCTCACAGCCTGCGTTTACACTATACTTCTTTCCTCAAACTGTTGTGGAAGAGAAGTAGATTGTTTCCAGTCCTTGAGAAAACCTGCCTTATTTTCGTATAATGCTATGTCGTTCAGTTGGATAACCAAGTCTGTCAAACATGTGAATGGAAGGTAAATATTAAGGCATGCAAAATATTAAAGGCAGCCACTATGCAGAGAGAAGCATTTATTACTACTGGAAATTTTCAGCAGGCTTACAATTACAAAAGCTTTATTGTAATAAGGTGAGTTAAGGTTTCAAAATTCACTGCAAGTACTTGCAGAATATTCCATATGAGTAGAATAGAGACAGGACCATTTGTGATGACTGACAATATAACCATTATATCTCAGAGTAATATCAGGCTTTCTTTACAAATACAATATATTTGATGGATAAGTGATCCTGCAATACTTTATAAAGTTTTAAAATAAGATGCAGTCATTATTTTGCCAGCCTTACCTTGATGAAACTAGACTGTATATGTACCCTGAGCCTTTACCTGCAAGTACTTTTTCCAATGTCTTCTAATAAATACACCACTGAAGGAAATTCCTCATTTCTCAATTTTGTATGGTAAAAAAAAAAAAAAAAAAAAAAAGCTTTTGCATTTGTGCATACCAGAACAGTTCTGAAGCTGTGTAGATGTCTAGCAGTTGTAAAACTGGTGGTCTAATGGGCTGAGCGGTCATAAGTGAATGAGAACAGTAATTCCGCACGTCTCTGCATTTCTTCCTGTACAAGTTCCATTCCAGTTCCTGACTCTACAAGTACTCACTTGACAGCAACTGTCAAGAGCTTCTTAGAATGATCTGTCTTGATGATTGTTGCCACTATTTGGGATCTGATAATTTTGTATATAGGGTTTTTGCACAATATATTTTTGTGTTTTCTGTTATGTACATAGCTCAAACCATGTGTTTTCTGGGTGGCTTTTTCAGTCTTCATTTAGGCACAGACAATTCAAAAACCTTCCTGCCTGCCTCCCTCCCTTCCTAGCACAGCTCTGTTTCAGGGAAGCGGGTTTTTATGATGTCATAACCCAAGGAATTGTGACAAAGCTTCAACTGTTGTATTATAGTTACTTTTCTGTATTTTACACTGGCATAATTAAGGTAGGGTAAACCAAAGCTACCAAAAGGGCCCTGGTTCAATGACTACTTCTGCTATTAATTTACCAGGAAAAACTGAAAAATAATCAGTGCCCTGTAGATGATGTTTACACATCCAGTTCTGCACATTCCAGTTCAGAATGACTTATGAACATGAAGCTTAAGATTAGCACACAATCCCAGCTAAACAGATATTGAAGCTTGATGAAGATAAATGTATGCACATCAAGACGTGACATAGAGAGATTTTCTTCCTGCTCTTTGGGTAGCCAGGAGTGGAGGCAGAAAAGAGACCAAGTATACTCTGACACCAGTGAGTTAAGCTTATTTGGCTTATTCCAGCCCCAAGTCGGTCCTCTCGGTTGTGTCCAAGTGCTGCCCTTCACCCACTGGGAGAAGTGAAGGAAGGCACCAGATCACCAGCACCATGAGTAAGGGAGATCAGTATGTGCATGCTGATGGAAAATGGTTGCAGCCTAGAAAGTACGTCTTCCTTGAACACAGTTAAGGCTCCTTTTGGCTCCCAACCAGCCCAACACCTTTCCATTAGTTTTCTGTCTTGTATATCAGAGTAAAATGAAGAGGATTCATTTACAAATCCTATGAAGTACTGAGCATCACTAGATGCTAGTATTTCTGATCTCCTGGGAGTTTGAAACACCTTGCATATTTTTTCTCTTAGACTCTTAGAGAGGTATTAAGCAAACAAAAAGGGAAGGAAAAAAAAAAAAGAACAAAAAGAACAAAACCTCCCTCTCCCTATCAAAGCAGTTTTACAGAGGTTTGGAAACAGCAAGACAAAATAAATATTGAAAGAGAAGGAAAAAAGCCAGTATTGCATCAAATACTTGCCCCAGGTCCTGCAACAGCAAAAATGAGGTGACATACAGCCATACATGAGTGGACAACATGTCAGCTGCACAGAGGGTCTCTTCATCATCACACATGTCCCCTAACTGGCAGTTTACCCCCTCAGACACAATGTTAAGAGACACAGGAAGAATGTTCTCTTTTTGAAAAGTGTCACATAAAGTAGCTTACCAGCCTGGTTGGCAGAAAATCATATTTTCTGATATCTGATGTCACATTTTATTAGATTTAGGATACTATTATCCTACTTACTTAGGGGTTTTAAAGTATCCTTTTTATAGCTAATGCCACAGGTAGAATGTTAAACTACAGACGTTTTGCAATAAAGGACTAGACTGTTCCCTATACGCATCTGGTATTTTTTGCCCCAAACCATGCAATAGTTGTTCAGTATTTTTTATCCCCCTTTTTTTTTTTTTTTTTGTTTGGTCCTCACATTTGTCCTCAGTTCATCCACTAACCTATGAGTGAACCTGTTTACAGAGTCTGCAGAACTCTGGAACTATAATTTGTAAGTCTTTTAATATATTTTAATGAAATGCAATTATTTAATACTTGTAGATGGTTTAATCTTAAACTGAGAGCTCAGAAGCAATTGTCCTTTCACCTCAACATTTGTTGCAGTGCTTGGTAGCAGTTTCCACCTACTAGTAAATAAAATGCACAGTATACGCTTTGCAGTGCTTGTGGTTCTGAATCAGTTCTGAATTATCCCTTTACAATACTGTAATAAAAAGTTGATTTCAGTTATAAGTGAATCTTTAAACAAAATCTTTTATTGAGTTAAATTTTCTTTTAACTCCTTAAGCCAAATTTTGATTGTTGGTAATTGAGGTTTTTTTGAACTAACAGCAGTTTCAAATTCTAGACATTTTAATTTAATTACTATTGTTTTCTAAATATAGTCATGCTCCTATTTAAAGTAGCAAATCTGTGTGTATTTAAGGGCACAATTTGATTCATACTGCCAAATACGTTCATGATTACCATCAAGAGACAATTAGTTCTGATGTATTCTGAAAAAAAGTCTTATTTACGTGTATGAGAATTAGCCTTATCCACCAGTTAAAATATGAATGTTCCTTTTCTGTATCAGTTTTAAAATATTTCGAGATTAAATATAGATTTTATAGCTAATCAGTCTCAACATTTTCAGTTACTTATCATTTCTATAATTTAGTGATAGTGAAGTATTACTGACAAGTACCAGCTGAATAGCAGGTTCTGAGAGTATGGGAAGAAGCAATCAGAAAAATTCTCAAAAATGTGTGACATCCTTGATTTGTTCATACAGCTAAGCTTCTAACTTTTGTGAGAGAGGGGAGACAGAATAGAGAATGCTGATCCAATGTTAATAATTACTGACATTAAGTAGCATGAGTTTGGCAGGGGTTCTTTGTTGTTACATACCAAAGGGAAGCAGTTCTGTAGGAGCTCAGAAATAGGATTCAATTTCAGATAAAGGAGAAATGTATTTTATAGTGTATACTATTTGCTGCTGCAGGCTTTAGAATAAAAAACCCAGAAGACATTATGATGCTTTTAATAAGGAGAAAGAGCCAAATAGTGGTACCACTTTGTCTTTAATATTTTACACAATTTCTCCAAATATGGCTGTAGAAAGTTTTATTCCATACATCCAAAACATTTTGGTCAGGAATTGTACATATGAAATAAGACACCTAGAAAGAAAATTTAGGTATGACTTTAAGGGCTATGCAGCTGAGTAAAGAATGTCCTTCTCACTGCCAAGCTAAAACAAGAAGCTTGTGTGCTCTTGTTGCTGCTGGCCTGGATCAACTTTAGTCTGATGGCTCCCATTTGCTAGTGATAATTAAGAGATCTCAAGGCACATTGTGCAAGGAGGAGGACACCACTTTCAATTGCTTTGGCAGAACAAAAAGTATTTCCCTACTTTTGTCTCCTAAAGAAACTTGCTAAATGCCATCAAGTCACTCCCCAAACCAGAAGCACTTTTGTGCAAATATTTTTAATGCAATTTATAATCATTTAGAATAAAAGACACATTTACACATTTGAACAAAATCAGCATAAAGGCTCTTAAAAAAACCCTTTCCTCCCCCAGAATCCTTCTGTACTTTATCAGTAGACAGTAAGTATTCATAGACTTTATTTCAACTTTTCCTACTGTTTTAAAGTTCATCCTTCCTTGGGGTAATTCCATTAAGTGGCTGTCTCATCACCTCCACTAACAACACATTTTTTTCTCCCTTAAGCATAACATGTCAGTCCAATGTAACAACTATGTGACTTATAATTCTCAGTCATCGTTACAAGTATATTTTCAATTTTTTAAAACTAAAATATTTTTCTGTATTTTCTAAAAAAGTATTAATTCACCTAAAGACAATCAGGGGTTCTGTTTCTTTCAATTTTTTTAAATCTCTGGATTTTATTTTTTTCTGCCTTTATGAAGAGTCATTTTCACATGTCTGTAAATTATTTCTCCAAATCATTCTACCTTTTGTATTCAAAAAAATACATGTAACTAGCCAATAGCTTCCTACAACTGACCTTTATGATTGGTCTCCTTAGTGTATATTTTAGTATGCATAATTGTGTTGAAATATGAATTAATTTGGTAGTGGTCTCCCCTGCATACCCTGGATTATTTTAAGAAGATGAATGTAACCTTCAGCTGTGTTCTGTACAGGTTTTATTCCAGAGCCTTTCACTGTGATTTGAGATTGAAAGCTTACCAATATTTGAAGAATGCCATTGAGCACTAGGCTGTATTTGTTTGTCTCCTGAACCCATTCAATTAGGAAAATAATCCATTATGGAAAATCTTGATTAAAAGTTGGCTTATTCTCCCATTTGATTAAAATTCAGCATTACACTGAATCAATTGTTCAGTACTTCTGTGAAGCCCGTATCAGCTGCAGGCAGAAGACTAATTGCTCTGCTGCTCTTGCATCTTATTCACCTTTTCTGTCATCTGATTATAAAATCTACTGTAGAACAATAAACATGCTCTAATATTGTGGTTTCAATTAGTCCTTGACCCTATTCCAGGGGAGAGAGAGATACCAGAAATCATAACAGCCCAAGGGTACCTGGGGGTGAAGGGGATTTTCTTGGCCAGAGGCTTTAGCTCCACAGCCTGTCCCAGGATGGCAACTGTGGCATCACTTATTCCTGCCATAAACTTCAGGGGTATCTTAGCTTTCTGAATCTTGAAAAAAAAAAAAAATCTTCAGGATTTAGTCCTTTGCATATTTCCACAATGACAACAGCAAACAAGGCTAATCTTGCTTGACAACAAAAAGTTTTTATAATTCCATACTACATCCCTAACTAAAATCACCCCTTACAAAACTCTGCAGCAAACAAAGCAGTTGGGTTGCAAATTGAATGCCATGTGACTGGACAGGACAGGTGTTTTATCCCAAAACTCAACCTCAAAGTCATTTGTATCCTTATTATCTGCATTTAACTCTGGAAGAGATACCTCTGGGCATCTATTCAGATTGCTGAAGAATTTCAGTGGGTGAAGTCCTAGCCTCAGCCAAATTGGTGACAAAACTCTTGTTGATCTAAATAAAGTCAAGCTATAGCTTCCAATGTGGCAATGAAGAAAAAATACTAGTCATGAAATACTAGTAAATTTGCTTTTCAGCATATTTTCATTTCCAGTTTATGTCTCCTTTGGCAAATGCAATAGGTTGCAGCATTAGAAAACTTGACTGAGGAAGATTCTCAGACATAAAAAAGAATATTTCCATAGTTCTTAATCAAAACTCCATGGAAAAGCTTTTCCAATTTATTGTTACAGTATGACTAATTCTTTTTACTATTTCCATTAACAAAATTTCTGCCATTTTTCCCCAGTTTTCACACAGGGTGGCTTTTGCTAATTGTAGTTGAACTCTAATATTTCACCAACTAACTTCTAACACTAAAGCTGCAGCATGAGGATTGATTTATTTCTTTTTCCATTCTTTCATATCTCAATTGATCTTTTGGCTTCTTAAGGGTTTTTCCTGCAGTTGAGACGTTATGTATTGAGAAGTTTACCTACTGGAACATTTGAAAAGTAAAATAAGAAGTTACACTTTCAATATATTGCCAGCAAACTGTAAGGTTAATTATCAAAACACTCTTTTATGTTGTTATTTGATGAGGAGGTAAGAGAGAAAAATTGATATGCACACTGAATAAGATCTTCAGCCACTTCAAAGTTTTAATCGCTAGTGTCTTTGCTGGCAAACATGCATCTGAAAAGTGACTTTAGAAACAGTCCAAAATAATGCAAGAAAAAACAGCTTTAGGAAATAGTCACATATTGGGTATAGATTTATTGAGTTTAATGTTACTTCCACTTAGAACTATTAACTGGAATTGAATATTTTCAAAATTTAGGGAAACCTTATTTTAATATACTAGACTAGACTAAGAGGTGAGAGTGAAATTAATGTGCAAAAATAATGTGGGTAGGTGAAACTGAGCACAGTGGAAGTAGGAGAGTTACTGAAATAACGTTGAGGTCAGTATTTGTGATGAAAGTAGATAAGATTCATGGCAAAGTAATTCAATCAAATAATCTGAAGTGGGTCAGAAGTATTTCATTCTAATGTACTGTTATAAAATCTATAGATGTTATGCAATTAAATGAAAAGCAAAAGCAAGCCATAGATTGTTGACAAAGAGAAGAGAATAAAAGAAAAAGCGAAACAAAATGTCAGCTGCAGAAGATCTCATTTTGGAAACCTACAATATGTTGATTGATAGGACTAGCATTTTTCAAGCTCTGTCACAGCTGAAGTATAAAGCTGTCAGTGCACATGATAATGATGGATGCTCTAAAACATGCAAATAGCATGAAAAATCATTTCTCACATAATTTTGGAAGATGAGAAGAGTTGTGAACTGAGAGGAAAGGGGAGGGTAGGTCAAGCTTAACATTCAGCCAAGAGGAATAGGCGGCTGCCTTGCTGCTGTTTGAGTTGGTAATTACTATGCAAGTGAAACAATGAGTTATGTGGGTCTTCTGCAAATTTTCCCACGGAAATTTTATTGTGACTGGTGAAGGAAGAGTGGCAGAACTACAGCTTTGGAGCTGAACACAATGGTGTGCTCCCCCGGAACAAATCTGCACAGAAAGGGATCTGCTCCAGGGGCTGCTGGCGTTTTCAGAAATGTGTTGCTTTAAGAATGTGCTGTGTATTTCAGAGGTGACATTTACAGTATACCATCAATATTGGGGGGGTTTCAGTTAATTAGCCATTTTTATTAACACTGAAGTACAGTAAAACCCAATGTAAGCATTAAGAATGTAAATTAGCCCTATCCCCAGGCTGATACAGCTCAAAGCAGTGAACTATCACACACTGCCCCCATATTTATGGTGGTTTTTATTTTCTAGACTGAGCAAAGGTTGCTCATACTATCAACTTCCAGCTGATTTTCACCTCTTTTTGTGCATATGTATGTGCTTGGGTGTGTCAAAGTTCACAAGAAGCAACAAAGCTGTGAGGCAATCTTTACATTGCTGGACTTTATTTCCATTAATTGTTCATTTTTCAGGAAAGTTATATTAATAACTGACTCTAGTGAAAAGTAAATATATATTACTGCTAGGTTATGGGTTGGGTTTTGTTTTTTAAGTTACAATGATACATCCTATAGCATCATTCTGGCGAAAAGCATTATTTAAATGAAGGGCTTTGCCTAGGTTCCATCAAGTCGCAAAAGATACCTGTGTCACATCTCTTCCTATTCAAAACTCTGTATTCCTTGTTATTCCTTGGTTCTCATTCCATATTAACTTTTGACTATATCTGCATTTCAAAACACGGCTTCACTCGGCACTGGGCTACATAATGGACATTGTCTCTACTGAACATTTTTGCTTGCTTCAGCCCACCAAAAATGTCAGCTTCCTATGAGCCCATCTGTGTGTTTTCAAGCCTACCTCCACATTTACTTTTGACTTTATAAATGTTTCTCTTCAATCTTGGGGTTCCTGCTAGCAACTCCTAATCATTCTAGTCCCTCCTAAACAGAAACTGCTAAATATCAGGTCTTTACATGACTGTATCCTTCCAACAGTCATACCCTTCCTAAATTCAACAATAAGGAGATTAATAAAAAAATTGAGAAACACAATTCTAAATCTTTCACAGTTTTACATTATCTTATCTGTATCTGTATGTTAGACTGCAAGCTGTTGGAGGCAAAGATTGTCTCTATTCCTGCTGTGCATACTGCTGAACATACTGTCACACTCCACAAATTACAAACAATGAGCAATGACGATGGACCTTATTTTCTACTGCCTTCCATCTTATTGCTATTTACCTCCGCACAAAACAAGTGTCAAAGAGGTGACATTAGCAAGCTCTGTGGTCCCTCAACAGCTCATCATGTTTTAAATTGAAACCTCATTCATAAAAGAGGACAAAAATCTAAACATTTGAGAAAATTTTATCTAAATAGTTTACTAAGTTGAATCCATTCTATAATTCATTTTGTAGCATACTGGTATGATTTCTCAATAATCAGGCTCTGTTTTGCTGTTTTGAACTGCCTTGTAGCCGGTAATTAAAGAAAGTGAGGTTTTAAATGAGTCTTGTTCTGATATTTTTTCCCCAGTTGTATTTCATCTTTGAGCAATAGCCAATATCTATGTCCAAATATTAGTAATTCCTCATAGTTGTTATTCAGTGGGATTATGCTCTTTTAGACAAGTTCACATTTAAAATAAGTAATAACTCACTGTTGCTGCTGCTGGTGAGTTCACATCTCTATGTCACTGTTTTACTTTGTTAGGATTGAAAGAACACGAAGGTGTGTGGCATGAAACAAAAATTTAACACAAGTTCTGAAAATCAATGTATATCTAAGTAAATCATGACCTAAAGGTGCTGTGCTGGATTCAAACCAGCTCAAATAATAGCTTCTCACACAGGACAGATTAGGAAGATTTATGTCTTGCCACAATTAAAATGCCTTAAGTGAAGCAACTCCCAAAAAAGCAGATGCAATGACTGCCCAGCATCTAAATTACCAGGCGGAGTTTAGAGAGCAGAGATGAGAAACACTATGGCCAAGTAAAAAAATCCGGCTCATCTAAAATGTGGCCCACAGCCAACTTTTCCCAATAATGGTAGGTGACAGGCCAGAGCTGATCCAATGTGCATTTTAATTGGTGGCAAACTCAAGTAACAAGCCGTTGCTGTTCATCTGTCAAAGAAGAAAAAAACCAACATGTAGCACTGGGTTTATTTTGTTATTAGAATATACATTACATATATCTGTATGTAAATTAGTTGAAGGTCTCTGGCATCTAAAAGGAATAGAAAGTATGTTTTTCCCCACTGATTTTCCTAATACATACATCTCTAAGAGATAAATAAATGAGAAAAGATAGCATTTCTGTGGTCTGATGGAGTGAAAAGACCCTGAGTCGTACTTAAAGCAGCTTGATAAATTGATCAGTGACAGCTCACATAGGTAAAAGTTCTCAGAGGAAAAATGGCAACTATGTGTAATGATGCTTTTGCTTCACTTAAATACTGTGAAAAAGTGAAATAGTCTAATGTGAGCTTTTCAGAGTAAAAGCATGCCACTGACTTGAGAAAGCTTTCTTCTCATTTTAAACACCTTCCCAAACTTATAACTGCTTTCATACAGATGTTACTTTAAAATGTGAAAAATGAAACTAAAACTCCTGTCAGGCCCTGAGTTAGCAAACAGCCTTCATTAGCATACACAGCACCTTTTCCCTCTTTGGTGGTTGGTGGTTTTTTTTAATAACCACTATATTGATAAAAAAAAAACTGATCACTCTGAAGGGGCTGAAAGGAAGATTACATTGTTTAAGGGCAGGGTCTTGAAACCAAAAGGACTCTAACCAATTTCTTACAACTGAGAGGTGGGTAACAGTTTCATGTGTTGCAGAGTATTCATGTGCTGCTCAGGAGAGCACAGATTGCATTCCATCAAAGGCAATTTTTCAGAGGTTGTCCCTCCTTTTGCTTTCCACGAAAATGAATCTATACCATTTACATGGAGCGCTTAACCTTCAGACTGTCCTTACTACAGCAACACTACTCCTATTGCAGATACATGTTTACTTAGACAAATCTAATTTACCCTTTGTTAATGTGTGCTGTCTTTACTTGCTATATTACATTAAAGTAGAAATAGAGTTACAAAAAAATTATCTTGCTTAAAATCATTCATAAGCTTTCATCAAGGGAATAAATTTACCAATTTCCCTCTTAGTTTATAACCATCCACTGTACTAACTTGACCTTTACCTAAACAGGGCTATAATTGCAGTTAAGATTATATAATTTACAATAACAACAAAAAATTACTTTTGAGGAACTGCTACTGGGCATGAATGTCTCACAGCCATTAAATGCATCATTCATCTTGAGAAGAAAATTATTCTTATCCACGTCGACATTTTTAACATAAACTGTAGTACTCTCTGTTGGCACTTTTTTACGTACCCATTAATCTCAATAGTAAAGCATAAGTCTCATCCACCTATTCTCTGAAGTTTGGATGTCACTACTGTGTACAATAAAAATTGTATATTCATGAACTCCATTTGTTTTATGTCCTTCTCTCTGTCAAAGTCTCCCAAGCAGCATATGCTTTGCTCTGTGGAGAATAAAATCAAATTTGTCTGTCTTGTCATATTGTCATCAAAGTGATACTATCACAATTAGATTAACATTTTGTGAAGGAGCTGAAGGGAGGGAAAGGAAATGGGAACGCATTACAGAGAATCCCAGTTAACCCTTTCTCTAGCATAAACCCCCCTCTCAGTGGCATGCGGAGGTAGAGAAAGCAATCAGCATCCAAAATAAGCAGCATTATCCAGCTATTGTGGTCCTCCTTGGAGTCAGAGAGGTTACTCATCCATCCTGCAGGTATGTTTTCATCTGGAAGGCTGTTATTACTAGTGAGAACTGTTAGGAGCAGAGTGCTTCCCAGAGAAGAGCAAGTGTGCAGCCACCTGGAGGGAGAGCCAGTCCAGTTGGCCACTAGAAGCACACCAGTTCACCCGCTCCGACACACCAAGTTGTAAGAGGATGTTGCAGGGCCAACAGGAGCACCATGGGTATGTTTCCCAATGAGAAAAGAAGAGTTTGCAAGTAGAGAAAAAAGAGCAACTGGTCCTCTTTTTCAGGTTTTGCGTCGGGCCAACTTTCATATTTATTCATATGTCAAATGAAAAAAAATATGGATTTGTGATTTGGTCAGATAAAGGGACAAAACCCAGTCTATTCTGCAGGTGAAGAATAAGTTTCTCTAAACTCACTCACACCATGTAGCATTGCATTGCCTCACCCACTCCCAGTGTACAGACAATGTCCATGCAATAATCATAGAATCATACAATGGTTTGGGTTGGAAGGGACCTTAAAGATCATTGAGTTCCAACCCCCCTGCCATGGGCAGGGACACCTCCCACTAGAACAGACTACTCAAAGCCCCATCCAGCCTGGCCTTGAACACCCCCAGAGATGGGGCATCCACAGCTTCTGTGGGCAATAAATTATGCTTACGTGGGACAAAGATATGCATCTGTACGATTTATCTTCTTATTACAATTCCTTCTCTGGGGACTAATTCTAACATGAATGGTCTCTAATACTTATTCTTCAAAAAAGACCTGCCAAGAACGTATTTTCTCTTAGTTCTACTGTATGTGAAGTTACGCACCGAACCGACAAATTTGACTGTCGGGTACACACACCACAGCACGCTCACTTTACCTTAGAATTTCTGTGAAATGTATCGGTTTTTCAGTTTGGGACTATTTCTTTAATACATTTTTTGTTAAGTCAGGTCATATAGTTACCATAATTTCCATTGTACAATACTTAAAAAATAAGTAAATAATTTTTTTAAAAAAGACCAAAAAGTAACTTTTATGCCTCCATGCAGAACATTACAGTATTTCCCACTGAGAGAAATCAGTGTCACCCATGTGACTGGGAAAAAAAAATTCTATTATCTCTAGTCAGATACATACCTTTTCCCAGCTCTGTACTGTTCTCCTGTGCAAGTATTTAAGGACATCATCTCTTTTATGGAAGAGAAAAATGGAAAATCACTTAGGACTGAATCTTATGTGCCATGAGACTTGCTCACGTAAGCCAAATAATATGAGAGCGAATTGTACATGCAAAGAGTGAAAGAGCAAATATTTTTTGTCCTACATTTTTTAAAATGTTGATTGTTTGAAGAGGTCATGATAGGATAGAGCACTGTGACAGAGAGTTGGGAAAGGGAGGGGAAATGTAAACCAAAGGGGTGATAAAATAATGAATAGCAGTGCAAACAAAAAAGGCAGTGTCATGGGTAGAACAATATACTGATCAGAACAGTATTATATTTATGAAAAAAAATAATATAATAATTGTAAGGTCAAAGAGGAGGAGAAGAAACTTTGACTTTGAGATTTTGCCAAGAGTCAGCTTTTGGTAATCAAGGCACCTCTAGGAGAGTATAGAAATAAAATCCAACTGCAAGAGACTCAGAAGAGTCGGAGTAACTCAAGATAATGGTGACAGAATGCCTGTCCATTTAATTTGGAAGTAAAGGAATTGTGGGAAGGCAAGCAGGATTGAGAGGGGTGCAGGGGGCAGGGGTGAGACATGTCTCTTCCTTCAATTGGCAAAGGAAGAAGCTAGAGGATAGAGGACAGTGACAGGTAGGGAATAAAATAAAAGGAAGGTAAGAGCTGGAAGAATAGTGGTGTTTGTCCTCTATAGAAACTGCCCCTTCTCTTCAGAGCTAGCCAATTCAATAATAGAAAGGAAAACAAGACTTTAAAATCCCTTCTACAAGAACCTACTTCATTCTCTGGCTGTTTTGCTCATTGCTCATTCCTGCCTGAATGCAGAGAGAAGCTTTTGGTACCATTTCAGGCACAAGACCTATGGGCTGATCTCATGAGTGCCCTCAACTTTCACTGAAGTCAATAGGAGTTAAGGGCGTTCAGCACTTTCCAGGGTCAGGCCATGTATCACTTAAAAATAACTCACCAACATTAAACATCATTAAAGAAACTAATGCTCATTAACTAGCAATAGACCACTGGGAAAGGATCAATAGTTCTCTCTGAAATCATCTTACCTATTACAGTGTATGCAAACTCTACTTAATGACAGTGAAGGATAGTGACACTGAGTGATAGGTCACTGATGACAGTGAATGGGAAAGACTGCTTCTTAATTAATCAGAACAGTATTAGCAAAGAATTCCACTTAACAGAGATACATTTGAGGGCCTAACCAGGTGATTAGGAGGAATGATATTCTGACCCTTGGTGAAACAAAGTGGTAGCTTAAGAAGAAATACAAAGAATAACCTTTTGATTCTTCTGTTTTTCTTTAAGACGGAGTGCTTTATGTCATAGCATATTTTTCATGGTATTGCCTTTCTTTAATTGTCTCTTAATAACTGGAGTAAATTCAGGCAGGCAGATTCTGAGCCTGCCAATGGAAAGGATTCTGCTGTGTGGCATTAATATGCTGTTCTGAATGAACTGAATGGATCTTGTTCTGCAGCCCTTGTTTAGGAAAAGCTTTTACCACATTTAAGAGTTGAAGTTGCTTAAGTTGCTTAAGTAGAGCCCTGATCTGGCTTTAAGACCATTATTTGGCAGGATGTGAACAGTGAAGGCTTGCATGTCTTGTATGGTAGATGAAAGTATTGCAGAACTGGGCTCAAATTATGACTATAGTTTCCTTCTTATGATCCATCTCTGGATTCCCTTTCCTACAGAATATGCATATCTGAAATCACAGAGACCTCCAAGCACAGAGCCTTCAAGAGGTGGTCTCATGGCAACTTTAAGAAAAAAATAAAAGCAGCACAACCTTATCTGCATTCCACCAGTACATAATGACCTTCCCAATCTGACTGAATATATTGTAATCTCTATAAACCTAAACCTCAAAGAATTCCAATGCCTTATGCATCTATCGTGTTCAAATTTATGAGAAGTTGGTAATGTGCCATCTGGAGGTTTCACTGCCTTCGAGAAGCACGTGCAGCCCACAGTGGAAACAAGTGAGGCCAAAAGGAGAAAGAAAAGAAAATGCAGGGGAAGGAGAAGATCTAGCTTCAAGGAAGAGGTGTCATGAACTCACAAAGATAAAAGCTATGTTTCAAAAAAATCAGTCTTAACTTGCATGATCGGCACATACACAGCCGATAACCCAAGGTCTCAACCTAAGAACATTAGCAACATTACAGGGCAATCCTTACACAAGGACAAAAAGTTCTTGAGCAATTTCTGCAATGTATTAGACACAAACAGGTTTTTCCTCAAAACCAAAGTCATGTCAAGCATCTTGCTTCACCTCTTTTAATTTTCCCTGAACAAACATATTTATTGTGGTGGTTTCAAGTAAATTTCCAGTTCATGTACTTTTCCTGTGAGACAACAAAGGGCTTATTGGGGGGACCTTTTAGGCTGATTGGTAGATTACACCCAGTTCATCAGGGGTCTGAGACCCATTTTACTTATTGAAAAAACATGCCTAGCTCTGATTTTATTCCTTTTATTAGGCTACTTAAACAAAAATAACATTGAAAACTGAATGCCACCAAAGTCATAATTACTAACCAATTGAAGAGAGCAATTCAACTGTCAGGCTGGATCAAATCAACAAGTTAGACCCAGTACTGAGAAGCATATTATTAATACTAAAATAATCAATCCTAACACAATCTTAAACAGATTTCCTAATACATCCTAAAGAGGATATTAAAGTGGCAGCTGTCTGTTTGTTACATGTACCGATTGCCAAATATCTTAATACTGAAAAAAAATCATCGTCGAACATCTGACCCATGTCCTCAGCATCAGCTATAAAGTTCCCCCTTCAAACACTTGCTCTTCCTCTTCATGGGTGAGTGAACCCTTGTCTCCCAGGCTTGCTCTCCAACAGATTTACTGAGATAGAGACGTTAACAGCACTGTCTAGCAGAAGAGTCTCCTCTCTCCATAAGGTAGAGAAGAAAATTTCAGGTTGCTCACCAAAGGCAGGACCCCCTTTTCCAAGGCACTTTATATTTGAACGAGGAACTGCATCTCTAAGGTTTTCTTCATCAATGCTTTGCTGGTTCTCACACCCACCTCTACGCAAGCAGGTGTAGTGAAAAAATTCACAGTTCACAAGGGGATTAAGGATTCTCCAGCAGGTTCGGCTGAGGCTATTTTGTGACAGCAGCAATCTGAGTCTTCCAGACACCATCTTCTCCCTGGTGTTTCCGGGCCCTAAAATTGTGCAACTTCTTAGCCCTGTTTACTGCTGTACACAGTCAGACTCAGTGCTTGCACAACAGGACAGGCTGCCAGTCTGTGCCTCTCCATCCAGGCTGAGCACAAGCCTAGTGTGGCATAGCTGGCCAGTGGAGAAGTTGAGGACTGCAAGCACCTGATTTGCCTCCTTTTCTTCCCTGCTCCTCTCTCCCCTTCCCTTCTGAGACAGCCAAGGCAGGAACACCTTCTCCTGCACCTTTGGCCAGCTCAGGGAGTCAAGGCAGGGTGAGCAGGGGACTTCTGCAACTCCTTGCTGGGGTGAAGGAGAAACTGAGAGGCTAAGGAGCAGCCTGAGGAGCTGCTCTGCCAGTGCCAGGGAAGTTGGGCTTTTGCTAAAGGAGTCTTTAGTACTGCAGGCAGCAATGATTTCTTGTACCATCAGTCTGCTACCCTGCATAGCTGCCTTCGCAATATATGCTGAAAGCTGTATCTGTCTCAAAAAGGATGTTCAAAGGGGCTCCCAGTAAATGAAAGATAATGAAAAAAGACGAAAAAAAAAGTAAATTATTACATTCAAATTTAATCAAAAGATGTATTCACAAACTATGCAACTCTTCATCTTTTCTGGCTCTAGTAAGTTAAGAGGCATTGGCTCCCATGTAGTTTTATTCTGGGTTCAGGAAGAGGCTGAAGACTGATGATTTGACTTCCCTTCACCCATCTGTACTGGAGACTCCGTACGAGCAGTCTTCCCTGCCCAAGACAATAACTTGCTTGTTCTGCTCACCTCTCTAAGAATTTCACCCAGATGAGACACAGAGTTCACAATGTCCAGTCAGGTTCAGAATAGAACATACTCATCTTCAACCAATTTGTGAAAGCATCATTTTATTGAGTTGGTATACAGCTGGTATTTTGAAGACTGTGGAGTCTGCAAGTCTGACCTTCCCTCTGCCAAATACTAAAAAAAAAAGAAAAATCTGACTACAAGATCATGCTTGATCTTTTATTTATTTTAATGGATTTGGGGCAATATTACATCACCAATCCAAAAAAGCATATACAAATAGATGAAACACAGTATCTTCAACTCCCAGGAGAATTCTCTAAGCACAAATCTGTTGGAGAACCCTCCCTGCTTTTCTGGAAGTGGAGAAACTATACAGCAAACATTAGAAGTTTCACCAGGACAGAGAAAAAACAATAAGCATAACTCAGTATTCCATTAGCAAGGTGCTCAGGCAAGGCAGCCCTGGTTTCCTGCCCTTACCACTGGAGAGATCACAGAAACAGCTGGAGCAGGACATGGGCATTGTTAGTGGGAGTGAAGAGGATTCATAGGACCTGTGTAGTGGGAGCTGGAAAATTAACATTTTTCATGCCAACTATTATCAGTGATACTTTCCCCATTGCACAAGTAAGCCAAACGAACATGCCGAAACAAAATGGGGTACCTGCAAAAGAAGGAAAATCATACTTCAGAAGTTCCCAGTTCCCACATTGACTTCTACATGCCTAGGAACTGATAATACTCATATGTCCAGTGACTGAGCCATTGCATCTGCCCTGCTGACTCTAAATCACAGCAGTCAGGAATGGTCTGACACAATCCTCCATGCTCCATCAAGGCTTAAAAAAAATAAATAATATCACTTTCATTTATTTCTGTGGCTTCTTGATCTCGGAAAAAGCAGTTCAACACCTACAGAATACCTTCCCTAAGGAGATAACTGTACAAGCAAAGTTCAAGTATCCCATCATTGATTGCATGTGTTTCATGCTAAGCTCCTTCCACTGTAATGCACTTTCTACAAGAGCTGATAGATTTTTCCGGTCTTCCTCTGGGAGTCCTAAATGCCTTTGCTGGAGAATTGTAAAAGCTCTTTTTCTTTCCTTCACTGACAAAACTCAATCTGTGAACAAAATGTTTGAAAATCTTTAGAAATACTTTACAATACATGTTGAGTCTCTTAAAGAAAAAAAGAAGGAAATTGTGCGAACAGTAGAACACAGCGGGTGGTACGAGAATATGCTAAATGGTTCTAGCCATTTGATTCTCTAACCTCATGATAGTACAGGTTGTGTAAACCTGAATCAAAATTCTCTGCGTACACTCTTATCAACAACTGTGTTTATTCTGATGCAGAGGCCTTCATTCTAGCAAGCATCTCTGTCCAGAAAAGTATTGACATTTGTGCTTAAATTTAAACGTAAGTCCCGTTCAGTAGGATGTAAAGGACATTTAAGCACCTGTATGCCTAAAAAGAGACTGACAGAGGGCATATCTGAGTCAGAATTTTATTAATATCCCTGAAGGTTATATAAGATCAAATGGATAGATTGACTTGGCATTGTATTGCACTGACTTTCACTGACTTTGTACAATGTTTGGGAAAATGAAGCCATTAATGAGATATCACCCGAATATGTTTTCATTGATACTCTAGGTAATAAAATGTGAAATGCTTTATTTTCCCAAATGAGGTCAGCACACGCATGGATAATTGCCTGAAACGATATATTTTTTGTTTAACTTGTTTAATTGTCTAGGTAACTTGTTTGTTCAAAATCAATATGCAGTAAAAAAAAAAAACATTCTTGTGGTTTGACTCATAAGCCCTGGCTTTCATGATTAATACTGCAGTCCCTTATGGCAATCTGCTGGTGGTTGGACCTAACAAACACATAACAAAATGTGCTTGTTCCCACACAGAGATTTTAGTTTAAATAATCTGGAAATATGCATGAACCATCTTCTTTAACTACTTTCTCTCTGGGAATGCAGAGCAGATTCATATTCATTTCTTATATTTGTATTTACCCGTGCATTCATCCTTTGTTTTGCCATCTGTCAAAGAACCAGATGAAAAGTTGAACATCTGAATCATATTTTGATAACTATTTGGCATTATTATTTATGTGAAAAAAGCACATAAGTAGACAAAGCATAGGGGACTAGGGAGACTCCTGAAAATATTGACATGAACATCATTATGAGTATACTAATAAAACTGGCATATAGACACATTTTTTCCATCTTTGGTACTAGATGCAGATTTCGGGATTTTTTCTGCTAAAAAGAGCACAGAATTTGCATCTCAATACTTTGGTATTCGATTGCCAAGCTCTTCGCTTGGAACTGTCCACTTGAATTCCTAGCTGGAAGTGCATGTAACATCTGTGTGCAGACTTGGCAGGAAGAGCCCGACACACTGGGCAGAACATGAGTCCTCTTCACCATCTTGTAGGATCGGATCCGTATACCAAGATTTGACACAGCTCAGAGCATAGATTGCCAGATCCATATTTATGCTCAAGTAAGTATTGGGCTTTTCAGGAATTGCCAAGAAAATATCCCTGGCTTGTCTTTTCAGCCAAATCCAAACTATGTTAGTAGGAAAGTCCATTAACATAAAGCAGAGATAATCCCAACTAGCATACATACTTTTGAAGAGTTTTACTGATGTTAAAGTAATTTCACCAGTTTTCTCCAGTTGAGGCTCTGGCCAATAACACTTCAGAGTGCTGAAGTCTCAAATTCATTGCTCTTTATTGCCTTACTAGTGTTTTCAAACCCTCTTTTTAGTTAAATAATTTAGTGCCACTTAAAGACTGGATCACATTCCAATTATTCTCACAATAGTGGACACAGTAAGGAAACAGTGGACACTCTGCCATGTGGAACAATTACATTGTGTACAATCAAACAAGAAAGGAAAGGGGGGAAAAAAGCAACTAAATCAACACACTGTGCTTCCATTCATTTTACCATGTCATTTAGCATATGGTCACTCATGTGATCAAGACAGTAACTGGCATTTTTCCCAGTTAATTCACCTCTTTTCCTTTCTCTTTGTCCTCTGTTGTAGCACAAGTCTTTCAGCAAGAATTCAGGTTGTGATCCCCTGGGAGAATGAGTGATCCTTATTAAGTGTCTGGAAAAAACCAACTTATTAGAGCATTAAGACCAACTAAGTTGCTATCTTAATCAAATAAAGGATCACAGTAGAAAAACAAACAAACGAACAAAAAAACCCCATAAAAATAAACCCAAAACCCCAAAAAACCAAACCATACAAAATCAACTTGGAGAAAACAAGAAAATATTTTTTCTTTCTCTCTTTTCTGTTTCTCTTTATCTAAACTACCAAAGGAATAAAGTACTATAGCTATAACAGCTGTCTTAATAAAGTAACTAACTCCTCAAAGGGTAATTTATTTTTTTTCCTGAGGTTTGGTGCTTACAGTGATGTGAACTGACTAATGCTGTACGGTGCTTATCGGTGAATCATTCACTGCAAATAAAAGAAAAGGCATGTGAATATTCCTATGTATGCTCTTCTCAATTATATTTCTGAAGACATCCACTTGATTTTGATATCTGTTCAGTATTACATATTTGAAGTCTAGACAAGTGAAGTCTAGACAGCCGTAATGCCCTGTCATTTTTTTACACTATTTGCAAATTCAGATGAACTTTCAAAACACAGTAAGGGTTGGGTTCTATGTTGATGCAAATGTATTTAGCTTTAACTGATATCCATTGCATAAACAGATTTTTCTGTGAAATATGAATAGGTGTGATGACAGATCCAAACTGCAGAGCAGGTAGTAAAACCCTGTGTCTGTGGAAAAGACCAAGAAAAATGAGTATTTCCCAATCTGTGTACATCCAGGTGGCTTAAGGTCTTTGAAGAATATGAAGAATAGTGCTGTTCAAATGCCTTTTCCTTCTTTTTTTTTTTTTCCTTCCTTCTTCATGTTGTTTCATTACCTGGTAATAAATTAGTAAAGATACGAGACTTTGTTTACACACCTGAAGTCCAGGAGGGTGGCAATTCCCAGAGTTATATTCTACCTGAAGTGTTCAAGGACATGCAGCTGACACAATGGGCCTCTGACTGCAAGACAGACAGCTCCAGGCCACAAAGCTGCTGTATAAAACTGTCTACATCTACCTAAATTGGAACTGACAACCATCCCTGGTTTTATAATGCTGAGTTCTCAACTTTTGGACACCAAAACCTATCCAGAAAGGGAAACAGAGTACATTAGAATTTTTTTGTTGTTTTGCTTTTGGGCATTGTTTCTTCTGTTTCTTTCCTTCCCATTTATTTTACCCTCTTTTTTAAAATACAGGCTTGCTACACCACATTTTTTGCTCCACTTTTTTTTTTGGGGGGGGGGCGGTGTAGAAAACCCCTTTAAGCTAATAATTTAATTCTAAAAAAAGTGCAACTGGAAATTTAAACATCAATCGCACTTGAATATGGTACAATGCTTCCACTAAAAATAGAGCTTGTTAAGGAGAGGAGTTAAATTTAATAATAAACCACTGCATTAAATACAAACAGATATTTAATAATAAACCTTTGCATTAAATGGAACTGGTAGGTAGAACAGAGGTCTTGAAGAAAGATTCCTGGAGCTGTTTTGCAGACTTCACTGAATTATCACTACTAGTGAGCTGATTAAAACTAATGTTTCAAAAACAGCCACTAATTTTAGGTGACAGATTTCAACCTTTTCCAAAGAGTGAATAATTTTGAGGTTATGACTAGTCATAAATTGGGTGTCTATGGCATCTGGATTTGAGGAGTTAAAGTGCCATAAGCATTTTTGGTTTATTTTATTTTAAGGGGACAGACATTTCTGTTTATGCAAATGTGTTCTTCATTTGGTTACAATAAATAATAAACTGAAGAAACTAGCAAACACTGCTCGTAGTTCCTTTTGGGTTTTGGTGGTAACAGCTCTGCCACAGCTGTTTGGTTTTCAGGTCTGCCTGTTTACCTCCTTTTTTTAAAAATGCGCAAAATATTCTGGGTGAAGTCTTGCATTACTCTTTGTTCTGCAACATATTTTGTTAGTGAGCTCACAGTAGTATCTAAAATAGTGTAAATCATCAGGTTTTAATCTGGCAGGAAGTAGATAGTGGCCCATTAAACTTTCGTAATTATTTTCCCTGCACTCCCCCATAGAACCATTATCTGAGTTTTCTAATTAACGCAAGCAGAGGGAGTCGGTTCAGAGTGATGGGATCTATAGCCATCCCCTTTCATTTTAATGACCTTTAATAAACTTTTATTACTATTGATATTGATAATTATAATACACCCTTTTCTCTGCAATGTGATTCTAAGGGCCTTGTCAAAAATTGAAAAATTCTCCCTCAAAGTTGGAGCACGGCAAATGACTGTGTCCTCAAACACCCAGAATCTGGAGCCAACAACATCAGCGGGGAAAAAAGACTAAGTGTAGGCAGGTACGGTATGAATGTCCTCTCTCACACGGTCGCCAATTGGTTATGCCTTGGTCTTGGTCCGTCACAGCCCCCTGCTCTTGCAGCAAGGCCTCCCCCA
Organism: Scolopax mira; assembly: GCA_004320125.1. Classification (NCBI taxonomy): domain Eukaryota; kingdom Metazoa; phylum Chordata; class Aves; order Charadriiformes; family Scolopacidae; genus Scolopax; species Scolopax mira. The sequence continues at coordinate 79,428 of BJBW01001135.1, forward strand.
AACGGGCTGACGTGAGTGCTGAATCGTACAGTGGTTTCATGACACATAACTGTGAGGAATTATGCAGAGTTCATTTAACTTACTTTACTTCCAGCCTTACAGAGGTCAGATAGTAGAGAGGAGGATTAACCATCATGACATCTAGTCCTTCCTTAGACTTTTCATCAATGGCTTTTATACCAACTAAACACTTTTACATGGAGCTTTTATTGGTATGTCAACACTTCTAACCTCTCCGCAGCCTTAGTACAGCATGTCTCATATCTTGATGATCCCCTTTTGTGTAAGCAATTATGTTCCCATCAGCATTACAGTGGTGCGTGTTCCATTGCTTGAATGAGACACAAGGCTGAGCACATCAGGCTGTTCTTCCTACTGGGCATGTAAGGCAAAAGTCATTTGGCCCTCCAAAACAGGAGGTCTCTATACCAATGAACAAAGTCTGCATCTATGCACACCTTCCTTGGTGCAACCAATTGAGGGTCGTCAGACCACGAGGACTGGAATGAACTCCTTCTGGCCAATTGCACTGAGAATATCACAAAGCAGTTCTAGCTAAGGGCTTTTGACAGAAGGGCTACCTTCTCATGCACTGAGTTTCTGCTGATGGTCTTTTCTTAGCTCCACGGGCAGGCTTTGAGCCTAAAAATATTTGTCTGGAAAGAATTCTTTATGGGAACTTCATTTCTTACCCGACACCACTCTCAAGCATGCACATAACTTTAAACAGCTGATCAGCCCACACCTTCACTACAACTGCTCGTTCACTACAAACTATGCAGGTATTCCCCCTCACTTCCTACTGGGCGTCTCAAGACATCTCCTGGCACTTTGGTCTGTGGATTTTGGACAGTCCCAGCAATGGGTCTGACTCTTCTGCCCAACCTTTCCTGCAGTTCCATGGGGCATACTAAGAAGCCTTTCCTTCTAATGGGGCATGGATGTCTGCTCTGGAGAAGTATCTGTTACCCAACTACCTTGAACATGCAACCAAACTACAGCTTTTCACAGCCTGGTCTCTATTCATAAATCAGTAACATAACTTCTCTACCGGATGTTCTGGATCTCAAAGTTGAACTTACTTAATGACTCCTCAAAGCTGAATGTCTCAATGTTTTGGAGAAAGATTTTAACTTGACTTCAGAATTTCTAATTTGGGACCATCTTCAGTTTTCAGTAATTTTTCTTTATTGTAGGTTATGAGCATTAAGATGATTAATGTCAAACAAAAATGTTAAAATTATTAATGTCGAACAAACCATGTACCATCTTTGGAAATGTTCAAGGTCACACTGAACAGGGCTTTGAGCAACCTGATCCAGTGAGGGATGTCCCTGCCTATGGATGGAAGGTTGAACTAGGTGATCTTTAAAGGTCTCTTCCAACCCAAACCCAAGTTTTTTACATAACTCTAGGTGTCAAATGCAGAAAAAATGCAAAGAAAATTACTGATTTTTTTTTAAATTAAGATACTAGAAAAATTAGATTTTTTTTCAAATATAAAGGCTGAAATCTTGGTTTTGAAAGTCTATGATTCAAATAGATGAAATCACAGGTGAATCATATTGCCTTATAAAAGAATCACTCTAAAAATAGCCAAGAGTCACTGCATGTTAACTGCCAAAGACTTAGCAGTTAACATAATTGTAAAACATGAAGAATGCATTTCCTGTAAGAGTATGAAAAAGAAACCCTAAATCAATAACAACACTCAGTCATAGGTGGTAGAATCCTAAATTTAGATTTGGTAAAAAGCAGCCATTAAATTGAATTAGAGAGCTTATTAAGAGCTGATCTTCACTTCTGTTGTTTGAACTCCTGATGATCTAATGATCCGTGTTTAAACTCAAGTTCTCCAAATGCAATCAAAAATACACCTATATGCTTGCCTCTTTCCAGTAACTTCCAAACATTCATTTCATGTTTTCAAGTGAACTTTGAATTTTTCCTCCACCAGGAATAACTGAGCTGATTTCTGAAGTTCAGTAGTAAACACTGGATGAAAGAGGAGAGAAATAGCTTCATGGAAAAGGTATGCAATAAAATTTGGCATCTGTTGTTGAAGTGATTATGAGGTCTGTGTGAAAGCAGTAGTAGGTAAATTTTGGCTGGCACAGCATATAGATACACAAGAGAAAAGACACAGCCAACAGTGTGATCACAGGACAGGAACCAGCTGCCTGGATTTTGCCTCCTGAAAACCTAGAAGGAAAAACATGGGGAGAGCTCCCCAGTGGCTTACAGTATTAAGGATATAACAAAGCACAGTTAGATAGTCAGCAAACATGATTTGTACCTATGAATTAAAGTCCATGTAAAACTCCTCTAAGCATGTACTGAGACATTTTTGCACCCAGTGCAATTATTTCTGCCCTTAGTGTAGTGTGCCCATGAGTGGGGAAGCAGGTCTGCAGAGAGGCTTTTCTGACAGCACATCAAGGAGAAGAGAGATATGATAAGCCTGGGAATATCTGGGGGTTTGGGGGATGTTATGCTGGGTTCAGATAGTATCAAATTTCCTTCAGTGTTTGTTTCTATTTTGTCATTCAAAGAGTTTTAGATAACATAGAGTTTTTCAAGAAATACATACAAATTCTAAACACTTCTATCATAAAAGTTTATATACTGAAACAGACTAATGACATACTCTTTCTTGAAAATGTCTTCTAAGAATTGCCAGAAATTAATGTTTCAGAAGTAGGATACCTGCCAAATTGTCAGATACTCACAAATGGACTTAGATTTGCTTTTCTGACCTTGTCTGCTGATCAGTTTATGCCTTAAAGATGATGGTGCAAAGTCTTCATAAATTCTGTCCACATCAATGTCTAATTTTAACATTCTTCAAAAGTGATTAAACTCATCCTTCAGCATTAGTCAGCTGGTTTTTTTTCCTACCTATCCTGCCTCTTTGAGTTTCACAGATGAATTAGAAAAATGAGAAAAGGGTAAGTAGGTTACAGAATTCCCTGAATATTATGAATATTAGCTGTATTTTTCATCCAGTGTAGATGATGAATATGTCTCATGACCCACCAATATATTAATTTGCATTGTCTTCCGTGATCAGTTTCAGGCAGGGATGGTTCTGCAAAATGCAAAATCCCACCTTGGAGAATGTTGTCTTAGGTAAGACTAATTAGAAATTTTTCACTTGTTCATTCAGATATGATATGATATAGCACACAATATATTAATTTGGGAAAGTTTAGTGCTATATATGATCAGTATATACACATATTCACACACAACTCTTATATTTCACATTCTTGTTTCATATAGATTCACAGATCATTTTTCATTATGTATATGTATATACGGGTAAGTATTCAAAGAGCAAAACATGAAGACAAAGCAAAAGAAGAAGTGAAAATGAGTGAAATAGAGTGAAATGAGTGAAAATGAGTGAAAAAGAAGATAAAGCCCCATATCTTTCTAGCATCCTAGGACGTAGGAATGGTGAAAGGAGTATCTTCTGCAGTAACAACAGCACTTTGATAGTCCAATTTTGTATATAGATAACTATCCTTAAGCAGCACCTAGGACAATGTCTCCAGGTCACTTGAAAGGACTGCTCTAATTTTTTTCCAGACTTTTCAAAACACTGCTTAAGTTTATCATGAATAGAAGGACATTTTTCATACCTCCAACAGATTACCTCTCTTCCCTGCTTCTCTGTTACTTCCCTGTTTGCTCTCTTCCCTCCATTGTGTTGGGAAGAAATCCTGTGTGATAAAATTCCAGTAACAAATATCAAACTTGTTTATATATTCCACATTTTTAAAAATTATATTTTTTCTGTAAGTATTTGAAAAGATAGATGGTAATCAGGTTCCCATTAATAGGTTGCTTGAATTTAATCCCTATGTACAATAATTTGCTGATAAGAATTTAGGGCAAGTCAAGAAACATGCCAAGCAAAGAAACATCTGTGATAAAAACATCAAGCAGTCTTTCTAACCATGTACCAAGTTCAAGGTTTCTGATAAGCCACCTGGCTATACCTACACACTCCGATAACCCCAAGCTGGTATTACATTGTTTAGCCAGGGAAGGTCTTGTTGCTGGGCACTGGCTCTCTCTGTTATGAGACACAAGAATATTTTAATATCATGTAGGAAAAACATGCAGAGAAAGCCATGAGGACGGGCATCTTAATAAGGAAGGTTGGTAGCAACTAATAACTTTGTAAGTCAGAACCTCTGCATTTTTACTTCTTTAGGGTTGTCCTTCACTTCTGAGAAGCTTCTGTGGCAAAAGTCAAACAAAATGCCTTCCTGAAAACCCCCATTTGCTTTAAATACCTCCTGAATCCCAGATGTCGACCCTATATTATTTATGTTGTTCCTTACTGGACTCTTGAATTTATTTGTTATGTGTAAAATGTTCCTTTTCATTTGCGTTTTAATGTCCTTTCCCATAACATTATCTTGCTAGGAGTCTTCCTGCACAGAAACATTGCTTTTCCTTTCAACAAATTACTGTGATCTAGGAATAAATGCAGCATACCTACATGATCAAGCATAGCTATCTTTCATGTTCAGCAGGGTCTTTCTTTTGTAAATGCAGATCGACTGGATATAACTAATCAGTGACATCATCAAAATTTTCTGTGTTTGTCTAGACAATTTTCTGTATTTATCTATGAAATTTTCTCGGTTTATGTATTACTCATGGCCCCTAGCCCTTCTCTGCTCATGTGAAGATCAACTTATTTCCATCTCCATTTCTCACAAGCAGTGCAGAACTCTTCTCGTTCTGACTTCAGTCATCAGGAGCCACTTCATGTCATGGCAGCTGGCATCTGTAAGAATAATCCCTCATCTACCTTGGACATCAACATTGTATGTTATTTTAATATACTGAACTGATTTTAGCAAAATATTGAAGAAAAAATAAACAGTTATTTATGTGAAAATGTGTGCCCTCTATATATACTGGGAGTATATATACTGGGAGTGTGCCTATATATACTGGGAGAACCTGTATTTCTTTCAGTCACGAGGTTTTAGATTTTATTTTGATTGCAAGGCCAGAAAGGCAATACCCACTTACATTAATGACGTCCAAATAAGCAAGTACCATAATGTGCTGTGATGTGATGGCAACACAGCAGAAAGTAAAGAACAGGTAGGTACCAGGTCGGGAAAGTTGCTTCAGAAATGTAGTCCTCATTAGTAGGTTGCAATTTACATTTGGGTTATTAATGAGCTTTCCATCTGCTTTTACAGACCTTTTAAATTTCACTTTTAAACTTTAAATTTTCACTGTTAAACCCTTAAAATGGTGTTCTCCTAACATCATGAATTACTAGAAATGAAGGAACTGAATGTAGCATTGTCTTTCTATTCAGGTTATTGACCCCTGCAGAGAACTCTGTGTACAGTCAGTTTCACTGTTTTCTCTTGATCAGTCCATATTCCATGTAAGTTTGAGTTGTGGTTGAAATGGGAATTCAGAGGTACTGGCACAGAATTCTGAATACTATTGCATTGCAAATGCCCTCCATGGGAAATTCTGGTATATCTGCTTGAAGCGTTATTATGGCATACCAGTACATTTTGTTCCCTCTGGATTATATCTTATCCACAAATAAGAAAAGGGAATAGAAAAGCATTTTATAAAACTGGAATACAACTCTAAAACATTAGTAGGTTTATCCAGGGGCAGGTAGAGATTTGTATTTATTTTGTTAGCAGAATACATTTCAGCTGTTGAATTTATTCTCCTATTTTCAACTTCTTGTATTCTAAAGATTTTGTTTCAATATTTTTTTATTGTTTTTCTTCTTCAGTCTCACTGTTACAGAAACTTCAGAATTAATATGTCTTGGGTGCTGAAGCCAGCCATGGTTAACAGTTTTCCCCAAAATAACTAACACTGAAGAGACACTATGATTTTCAAATTTCAGTTAATTTTCAAAGAACATTGTGGCACTTCACAAGTTTCATGCTACTTAAGATATTTTGGAAAATTATTAATTAAACCTGGATTTGACAGCAGTGAAGAGAATCCATGGAGAGGTAATATGTCTCAGACCAAAAATGTTGCAGAGATCCTAGCAAATTTAAGACATTTTGGAAGCTGGGGGGAAAGGGTGAAGAAAAAAAAAGGATAATTGCTCAAAATTACTACCACACGTTGTCTTGATTTAGGAAAAAATGAGGGCGTATCAATGAGGGCTGATTGACAATATGCAGCTGACTGACCACTATATTCCTATGTGTGCAGTTAATGCATTTGGAGTGGATTTGGATCACGTAGGTATGATTCTGACGGACAACGTCTGTAGATTTTACTTCTTCTAAAAACCTGAGGCTGTACGTAGCTTGCTTTGGTTGAGAAACAATTTCCAAATAGGACACAGTTGCCTGCAAAGTCTGGCGTGGAGCCACATATCACCTTTGGGAAGGACATCTTTCACAGCCCTGCTTCTTCATAACCTTATTGCCATTGAAAGGTAATGACAGGTGCTGTGAAACAGCGAGTATAAACAGCAATATTCCTCCTCGGCCAGTCCATTCCACTGACTATATCGGTCCATTCAGTTTTCAGCAGAACTCTTCACTGATTTCAATGAGGATTTAGCTTTAAAAAAAATTAAATGCTAATATAATATGGTAACTGGTCAAAAATGATGATTATTTTTCTTTTTGGGGGGGTGAAGGTATAGTAAAAAGAAACATAGAAATTCATTGTAAATGTTAAATCGGGATTCCAGTTGTTAATTTTTGGTAACAATTTTCTTTACTTCCTCTTGTTATTACTCTTTATTAATAAGGTTTCAAATAGACAATTATACATATAGGATGTGACACCATGCAGAGTTTATTACATTCTGTAAGGGTTAAATTTATAGTGAACTGGCAGCAAATGCCAGTTGAATCTGAAAAATTCCTTGATTGGTTTTCATACAAAATTTCCACAGAGAATAAATTTTATCTAAGATGTAGTCGGGCTATTTTTACAGAATTTCTGATTTGTGGGCTGCATAGGACTAAGATGTAGGACATTTAGGCTGCTTATGGCATAGGGATTTAGGGGGTTTTTACGGCTTTTAGGATTGCAGTAATACTGTTTTGAGTATATGAAAACAAATTTTTAAATTGACATTGAATAATGTTTTAGTGGATGGGATAAAGAAGTTCCCTATTTTTGTGAGGTTAAAGGTGTATTGACATTTTGGAATCTGGACGCAAATAGACAGACACCAATCTTATGAAAGCAGAGTTAGAAATAACTTTATAGTGGAGCATTATACATAAAACTATCATGAGAGAAACATTTTTTTAAAAAAATTACAATGCTCTTCAGCTTCTAATTACTAACAAATTAAAAAATTATGGTAACAATATGTGGGTAAATGTAATTTATTCTTTAAATACTTTTACAAGTTTATTGGCTATTTATTTCTAGACTTACTTTCTATCTTTGATATTCCTGTACCGTAAGAACCACCCGTGACTATTGAAAAGCTACAACCAACACAATATTGAAGCCATAACTCATCCAGGTGTTAACTACATTAAATAGCTTCAGTAGTTCTGGGACTTACTCTTTACTAACTAACAGAAAAATTAGATCAACAATCACAGGATTACTGTCAGAAAAAGGAAATTAAATCTGTAGAAAAACTAAAAGAATGAACATAAGAAATGCATCAAGAAGAGAACCTTGGCTGACTGTGAAATTTTATGCTTTTTTCATTATGGGAAACTTCACTCATCCATATTTGTCGTTTACAAAGGATTATGAATTGAGGACTACAACTCCATAAAATTTATATTTTGTCATCTGGTTTGATTGGTGGAATTGTGTTATTGAGAAGGATTCTGAGATCACATTAGCCAGGAAAGAGTAATGCACTACACCCACTGAAGAACAATACATGTTCTTATCTACCCAGGCAGGCAATCAATTCTCTAGTGCATATATCAATACAGGCTAGAAGTCCATTATTGGCAGATTGTGTGGATGAGGTCTTGATACCGGCTTTACCAGGAATGATTACCACAGCTGAATTCACTGTAGGTTAAACAAATAAGCAAGCAAATGAAAAAGCAAGCAAACAAACATGGAAAAAAACCCCATAACTGATTAGTCCTCTATCACTGTGAATTTATTTCCATAATATGATAATATAAAAGCTCCTCTCTAATGCATGAGTGCAGGCAGTAAATGATCCACTTTTAAACTGTAACTTAAAGTAACTGTTTAAAAGGTAACCTAAACTATTGTAAAATATTGAATACTGTGAAATGTCTTTTGATGTTAGGGAAGAGAACTCCAAAAAGAAATGTTCCAAACCTCCTCAAAATAAGACTAACATAAACATTCCCAGAATTTTCTCAAGCTGCTTGTCACTTTCATGAACTTCAGGACCAAAGAAAGCATCAGGAGACATGGGAGAAGTTCAAATTTTGATTTTGCTTGACCAGAAACACAGAAGATTCATGGATACTTTAATGGAACATCAAGATAAGAGCTAGCCTAGAAAACAGCTAGTATCTCATAATTGCTCTGCCAGCCTAGAGTTGGAGATATAGCCATATTTTCAATCATCTAAAATTATTATAGTCTAATTGGCAATTTATCTAAGATTTTGGGTAGGGATTAGTACATTAAGTAACATACAGGATAAAGTCTAAGAACCATAGCATCCTTAAAGGGAGTCAGGCTCAAAATCTGGATCTCCCTGCAATCTGTGGTGATGTCCACTGATTTCCCAGGGCAAAGACAAAGACCTTATTTCACAACTTCTGTTTCCTTTTGCATAGAGCTCTTTCCAAATGGCCAATGACTAGTATCTTCAGAGCTTGGATATACTCCATCAGGTCCTGCAGGAAGGCAAGAAGATGCCTACTTCATGCATTTTATCAGAAGATGCTAGCCTTGTAGTAGTGTTGCCATCATCAGTACCAGCCATGGGCATTGTACCAACCATGCAAGAACTCAGGACTGAGACGTCTCAGACTTACTTTGTCTGCATTTTTTTTACCTGCCTGTTTGTTCTTGATTTAGCTGTAACAGTGATTTTCAAATGAACAATTGACTATGGCTTATCTTTGGATAATAGAACCATAGGTTTTATTTAGTTAATACTAACTGGATTTTCTGCACAGGATAAGATACTTCAGAGTCTAACACAATGAAGAAGTGAAGAGCAACACAGGTCTGGTGGGCCAGGAGAGAGACCTTGAGAAGTGTTGTGCACAAGATGCTGTGAAGACAATGAAGGCATGAGATGAAAAGCGATGTGGCACAAGTTTGGCACTAGAGACCCCAAGGCTATGAACAACTGTTCTGTCACCAACTGTCAGTGACAGAAATACAAACCTAGAGCTGTGCTGAATGTGTTTCAGGGGTACCAAAGAGAAAAAAATAGTATCTAACAAATATAAAAGGCACCATATAGAATAAAGCCATATGTAATGTAGAGTTTCAGCTCAAGGTGTAAAAGGCAAATATGACCTCAACTGGATCCTTGAGTGAGGAAGAAGAAGCCATCAACTAACACCTTGTTCCTCCCTAGGAAAGACTTGGGTTGTTGGTGACTTTGGCCTTAGGACCCAAAGGAGCAATGGAAAGGTGAACATAGCACCAGCAAAAAGGGTAAAAACTAGGAAATATGCATAACAATTTAACTGTATTATGGTGAAGTTTTCTGTATAGTAGTATTCCCTTCCTCCCTTGCTCTCTCTCTTTCTTCCTTCCTTCTCTCTCTCCTTCTCCTCCCTGCTTCCCTCCCTCCCTCCCTCCATTTCTTTCTTTCTTTCTTTCTTTCTTTCTTTCTTTCTTTCTTTTTTCCTTCTTCTCTGGGAATTAATCTGGACTAATATAGTAATAACAATATTTTGATCAGACTGCTAAAATTTGAATTATGCTAACAATAAAAACTTGGTTTTCCATATCTTTTTTTGCCCGTAGGAAGACATTGTTGTTACAAGCATAACAATATGATGCAGGCTCTGAGTTATAGTTACATAGCAAGACTAAGATATCTGGGGGCCTGAAAAGGAGCATAAATTTTTGGTACCTGGGAAAGCATCAGTTTTGTAACTGAGGTACCAGTGATGCTGAGGAGCTACTGAAGTAGCAACAGAGTGTTAACTGCTTGGAGGCTGCAGAAACTATGGGTCTGGCTGTAGGTGCTGACATTGTCCCCAAGGCAATTTTTGACCTAAAGTACAAAGGAGAAGAGAGCACCATGTGTCACATTTCCCCTGAGCCCTTAGTCTCACCCTTGTTGATGGGAAGGTCAAACAGGTTTAGCAACAGCCATTCATTCACAGGCATGGTCAGCCTGTCTACATGGGAGGACTTTAAAACTGATTTAGTCAAACCACCAGAAACAGCCTTCTCAGAATTATTTTTATTCCAGCAGAAGTTTGTTTTGGTTCTTATTCATTGAGATTAGAAGATGGTAAAAAGAAAACAGGGCAGTCAACATAAGTAAGTGTTCATCCAGCCTTCTGCACCCACTTAACTAAACTGCTTTAAAAATCACATTTGAGGTTAAAACTATGAAATTTTTTTTATTCTGCAGAAACCTACAAATTTCTTCCAGAGACAGCATTTCAGCTCAGCTTTTCTATACATCTGGCAACAACCAAAAGGAAAGATGATCCTTGTACAAACAGTCTAACTCTGACTCCACTAAATATCAGCATGACAACTACGACAATATTCTGTATTTGTATGGGGCAGGGATTTGGTTTACATTTTTCTTTCTGAGCACAGCAAGCTTTACTGATGACACCTGTGATCTACTGTCTATCACACTAAGACATAACAGCCAGTATCACATTAAGACATAAGAGCCAGTTCTTAAATAGGGGTGTGCACAGCACTGCAAGCTGCTGCTAGGAGGAAGATTACTTGTTATGTGGCCACTGGTGTGGCTACCAAAGAGACAGGACACCGGCTCACAGTCTACTTTGCTGTTTATCATAGACGTGTACTCCTTTCTCAAACCCTTCCCACATCTGTATTTTTCATCAGTGTTTTTTATCTGTGTTAGTGAAAGAGATGACAGAGGAATGATGTCTCTGTTTTTTCCCATAGCCTGCTTTACCTGTTTCCCAAAGCTCAGTAGCCTGCTGTGGAGAAATTCAGTTTATTCATGTCTGCCTATGAGTTTATGGCCCTCACTTCCCATATCACAACCACTTGAGTGCAGCACAAAGACTGTATTAATAACAGTGAGCTGCTGCCTGCTGTGGGACTCCAGGATCCCCCAATTAATGCCCAGGGGTTTGTGACCCACCATCACACCAGAAAAGGTGAACAGCCCTGTGAGCGTAAAGGAATTTTCTGCTTTCAGGTGAATATAAACACAGGGATCTTCGTAATGGGGAATGTGTGTACACATCACAAGGATGCTGGGTGAGCCTGGGTGGGAGAAGGTCTTTTCGGATCTGACAGAGGGTTAATACAAGAGACTAGAATGGAAAAAAAAGCAATAACAGAAGTGTTTTATTTCTGGCTTCTGGAAGATTGCTTGTGGATGGTTTTACATAGGTATTACAAAGCACACCACATCCTAATACATATTAGAAATCCATGTTTGGGGTGAAAACTTAGAGAGAAAAAAAATCTATCCAGAAAAAGAGTCAGAAATAAACAACTTCAAATCATAAAATATAAATTAGCTTAGAGGATTGGCTTCTGTAGGAAGGGTTACGTTTTTTTAACGTTTCATGATTTATAAGGTATTTACGAGAAACCTTCAGCTTGCCGTTGGAGAAACGAAGTCTTCTTAAAGCTTTACATTGTTTCGCCACCACTTTCATAATACTTGTTTATGTTTTAAGGGGGGGGAATGTACAGCGAGGTGGAACAGTTATTGACCAGATTGATCATGGGAACAAATCTGCCGGTGGTAACCTTGTTTAATGATATGTTGCTGGGCTCAGCACCTTGCTGAGGCTGTGATTCTTCACCGGCTGGGCCCGCATGATGGATCACGGTAGGAGGCTGATGGTGCAATCACTCACTGGCAACCACTGACACCTGCACCAGCCTGACACCCGTCCCCTCTGGATGTATCAGCCAGCCTGCTCAGCCTACTGGGAGACACAACTATTCCACCAAATGCCGAACAAAAGTTCTTTATCTACCTTGCAACTTCCTCTGTAGGACACCGACTTCTCTTTTTCCTTTCAGTTTTTTTTTCCATCTACAACTGCAATTCCATCACTTCTTTGCATCTGCTGTTGTGAGTCATGTTTGACTTAGGAGCAACAAAATTAAATAGCCACTAAATCTAGAAGGAAAAAAACAAAAAAGGATTGTCTTGCAAAAGGATGAAACCAATATCCAATATTTTCTCACTGAATATCTCTTAACTGGATATTCCATTAGAAATTTGCTGTCCCTAAAGATGGTGGAACTTACTTTCTCTGTATACCATGTTTTTAATGAGAAAACTTTTTCTCCTCCTTATGCTGTATATTGAACATTATCATTTCCCAATAAAAACTGAGAGCAGGAATATCCTTTTGCAGACAGTTTGCTTTCTCTCTGTTCCTCAAGATGAATTGGAAAGCTGATGTATGCCACATTATTTCAGATTCAATATTTTAATACCATAATTCTACTCCCTCCAAAAGCAGTTGCATATGGATATATATACACATAGTCACTGCCTGCACTGTTTGCCAACCAAGATCTGCACTTAGTATCAGTTCATTGGTTGGGATTTTTAATAATTTTTAATAACTTCTATAATACAAATAGTATGTAATGATATACAGCCACTTAAAGAATAAGATTTAAAATTATATCTGGCCTGTGAAATAATGATTTCAATTGATTTTCTCTTCTAGTCCCTTCCTTTACAGGACTGATGAACTTTTTTGGAAGAAAAAGAACGTTTAGCAGTACGACAGGTCATTATAATGATAAAAAAAGTAATTATCTAGCCAAGGAGGCTTTAACACATACTTTTCCAATCTCTAATTTTATATAAAGGCCTCTTCATTAGTTCAGCAGACAAATCTGTGCAGCTTCTTAGAAAAAGAACGGAAACACCATTTCAGTGACTATGTTTCCTAAAAGAATACAAATATATACAGTCTTTGCAAGTGACTGTAAATATATATCACCTCCTGCTAGGAGCGGGTGCACAGCCAGTACTTGAGCTAGACTGAGCACCGTGGTAGTGCAGACCACAGGCTGCTTCACCAGAAGAGCAGAGATGCTCATCCCTGTTCCTGCTCATCTTTGTCCCTTTAGGTCTAGGTAAAATGACTACATCCCAGAGACAGATTTGCTCAGCTTCCTTTTGTTATTTAACTCAAGCAGCTGGTAAGCAGGGTCTTGCATCCCTGTGAAGCCTCACGCTCTGTCTGCCATCCGGTCATCCCAGCTCTCATGAAGTGCCCTGCGTGAGTGAAGGTTGGAGTGCTACTTTCTGAGCTTCCTGGGGCCCCAAATGTAACACCAATTCTGAGCCTGGTAGTCATTAAACTGTGTCTTAAAGACTCTTGGATTACTCGGATTCATTTTCCCAGCTCAAACCACATATGCACAGGAGAGGGGATAGGGGAACGTGGGACCGAAGGATATAACTTTGTGGGGATCCCCAAAAGCACTCAGGTGAGTGTTTGTCATTCCTCTCTCAGCCAACACCTTGTTAGAAAAACAGAACATCAGAACTAGATATCTTAAGTATTTTTAAAATATGAGCCCCCCCAAACAATCATGGTATTAGCCTTGAAGAAGTCACTAGAAAATAAAAAAGAATATATTTCTCTCCCTAATAAACGTAGTTGTTGTCATAATTAGACACATATGCACTCAGCAAGCATACATAGACAGAAGCATAACTGGGTACCATTTAATTGATAACCCTACTCCCAGTTCCTTCCTCTCCTTTCGGGATAGCAAACGCAGTAATGCAGCTGCTAAGACAATGAAAATGCTTTTCCAGCTGCAGCATCTGGCTCTTTGGCAGACTCATTTAGTAGTTTTGTTGGCAGCTTTGGATTTGCCTCTGGGTCTATCATATGTTTATAAAGGCAATGAACTGTCAACCTGCACTCATGTGTGTGCCTGGGTGTCTGTTTTCCTGTGTTTCTCATCTCTGTTTATGGCTGCTTTTTGCCTGTGTTCATTTGCAGAAAATAAGCATTAAACACAGAGAAAAACACGAATGACCCTCTAGCTATTCATTTAAGCAAGGCTATCTTTTACCTACACATACAACTCTATTTCTTCAACTTCAGCCATCCTTTGAATAAACATCCATTTAATTTGCATCAGAGATAATTCATTAGACAAATTCTCTCTGTTTTACAAGAAAACTGCACCTTTATACGTGTGCCTATACAAATCATTTCTTTGTGACTAAGACCCTTAATGCAGTGATATCATAATAAATGGAAGGGGACATTTTTCATGTTACGATAATAAATGAGGTGTTAAAGGAATATCCTGATACGTGAGCATTTTATAACTACTGCTTGTTGCTTGGTGGCAGCTGTAAGGCAGGGCTCGCTGAATTAGCTATGATGTACTACTCCTGGGTGATGTTAATTATCCTATAGAGGTAAGTATTTTTTAAGTAGCTGCTTCACATTTTTACATGTTTAGGTATAACACACTTGCAAAGACAGGGTTTAAATCTGAGGTAAATTCTTAAGGGTAATACATTCCAAAATGCCGCAAGATAGGTGAGAGGTGGGGAAAGAAATGAAGTTTTGAATGATCTTGCTATCTTCCCTTCAAATTTAAAAAAATAAATAAACTCAATTTTACAAGCAGGTTATACATAAATCAGTGTCTGTACGCAAATATATACACTAATATATGGACAAGTAGGTTTATACTTTTCTTCTCCATTGAAGACCTGAGATAAATATTCCTTTATATTCCTTTCTTGCCTAAAATACTCATGAAAGAAAAGTAATCTTTCCAAAATTTCCAAAAGGGCATGAAAGTGGGTACATGCTGGTTTGGCACAGTCTATAAAACTCCCTGCAAATTATTTAAATGCACAAACCATAGTACAGAATAATCTGAGTGCTGATTCATTTAACTTGCTTGTTTGTTATCAGTATAAAAAAAAAACCACCACACAGAGAAAAATATACTGGGATTATTTTTAAAGCAATTTGTATCAGAAAGTAAGTATCCTACTTTCTATTATTGGTGTAAAAAACACAGCCTCCTTGCTTTCCTATTTCAAGGTAGTTTTGCCCACAGAAATGAAATGGGGGAGGGGGAGATTTTACAGGATGATAAATTAGGATTCATCAATTAGTATCTGAGAGTGACCCCTTCTAGCAAATAATTACTGTAAATGTAGATGTGAACTCAAAAAACACTTTTAAAAAATGTCATTCCATATTATTGTAATTTGTTAATACTTTTTTTTTTTAAAAAAGCAAAGCTCTGTTTTAGCCTAGGATAACTTGCAATAATATTTATATGCTCATTTTGATTAAGTTTGTAAACATTTGTAGAAATCTTTGGGGATGAAGTAAAAATCCCAATGAAAGAAATCTTACATTTTAAAACTGTAGATCTTTTATGCAAATTATTTTGCCTTTGGCCATTTCAGGAAGAAATGAAGGAACTGGAGGATATTTTAGTTTTACATAACACTGGTAAGATAGTTGTCATCTTTGATCTTATATTAATTAGTCAAGATCTTGAATGATCATAGGCAAAGAAACCAAAACTCTTCTTCCCAGCTGAACAAAAGCATGTAAAAGATTCTAACTGCATAAATCATTACAATATATCCTACAGCAATAATAACTCCTTTAGGCAAACTTTCTGGTCACTTGTTATAAACTGGGGATAGAATTTTACTGTTTTGGTTTTACGTGTAGCAATCTAGTTTATGTATATTTTGTTCTATTTTTCTGACCAGTAACACTGACAGACACCGAGTTTATCTTGAAAGGGCAGTATTGCACCAAAAGTGTGGCCTTTCTGTCAGCTCCTTCTGATGACTAAGTGAGTCAAAAGATAAGGGGAATTCTTTGAGTACACTGCCCACTGAAGAAGTTCTCAATTAAAACAAAGAAACAAACTTGATAAGCTGAGAACTGCTTTATTATTGTGATATTACTCTCACAGGCAGGGCATATCCTCCTGTCCTTGGCTTCCCAGATCATTTCCACGTACGGCTAGAAGCGACATTTAACTTTTAGGGAATATGACCTTTACATCACGGGCAAAGAAGTAAAATTTCTGACCACCACCGAGCTGCCAATCCTGTCAAAGTTTTCCTTTTCCCTACAGGTAGTACAAACGGAGCCAGAAGGACAGGGCCCCATCTGAGCCCTGCCCAGCTCCCCCAGTCTGCACAAACCCACTCTATCAATCACGGCAGGATAATGCATAGTGGCTGCACCTGTGACAAGGAATGATGGAGTGCTGAACACAGGCCCTGCTTCGCCTCTCGCTTTGTGCATTTGTATTTCTCCAGGGCCACTTTGAGAATTTGCAGAACTTGGGGCGGGGGGGTGGGGGGGTGGGGGTGTCGTGGTGGTAGGGAAATTCTCTCCCGTTTTAAAAAAAAATAATAATATCTTAACTCGCTTTGATTACTGGACAGTAATGCAATACGCAGAGTTGGAAATGAACTGCAGGATAGTACGATCCCAAATGCCATTCCATAGACAGGATGTAATTATATTAAGGGGCAGGTAATTTAATCTGGGTACAGTAAGCAAAAACTGCAAGTTTTTGTCATCCATTTCTTCTCCCTTATACTGTAGAATAAGTGTCAAGATTTCACTTTATCCTAACAGCAGACACACAAAAACCTAGCACCAAGTACACTCCAGATTCTTAGAGCCATAAAACACTGGAAATGGAAAGTCAGGTCACTGTATAACTTTCTCCAAAGGTATCCTTTACACTGATAATTTTAAGGGTCAATTCCTCATAATTATTTTTGGTCAAAAAAGCTCCAAGTAACTAGAGTTAAAAAATGACTAAATTAATTCTCCGCTTTAAAAATTCATTTAAGCAAGAAATGTTGTCTTGTCTAAAATAAATGCTTTCTGAATTGATCTGCGAAGAATACATTGTGGGTTTTTTTATAAAAAATATATAACAGTTAATAATATATGCTAGTCATCTAAACCAAAATTTTTTAAAAATGGAATTGAATCACACACTACAGATATCTATTATAAAGCTGTGAAAAAGTGTTAATTAACACCGATAAAAACAAAATAAATAGGAGACATCATAAAGACACTCATGGAAGTTACAAGTGAAAATCATGTCAGCCTCCAAAATAATAGGAACGTTTTAATCCCTCTGAAAACAGACAGACAAATATGAAATCCATTTTCCTTTTGTGACAGTTCATTTTTTTTAAGTCTCAATATTGTTACATGTACAGGATAAAAAACTGTATTAAGAAGGGGGTACTGGAGAATACAATCTTTTATTCTTTTAATATGCCTCTGACAGCTGAGATAAAATGCTCAAACAAATCCTTCCCATGACAAGTTTTTGGGAAGGAAAAATACATTTGAAATATATTTGCTTCTGAGAACTTCTCTGGACAGTTTTAGCAGCCAGTTACATCCTTCAGCGTTCATTTGCAAGCAGCAGTGATTTTTTTTTTTTTTTTTTTTTAAGCTGGGCTGTCCCACTGTCAGGCATGAGCCACCGTTTTAGTTTTTTCTCTTCTTCTTCCCCCCTCCCCCCCATTAACCCCCCTCCCCCCCAAAGTACATTCAGTGTCTGCGAATGCAGACATTTTGGGGATCGATGCTGCCTGGACCACGGTGCGGGGGCCTCCCGTTATTGAAGGATAAAACTTTTACCCAAAATCCCGACAGGCAAACGCCGGACCCCCACCACCCAAAGAGTTCTGCTCGTACAGTTAGGGCTCTCACAGCTGTGTATTTTGAGCCGAATCGTGACAATAAATACAAGAAGCGGGACAGGGCAGACCCCCGCAGCTCCCGGGGTAAGAGCCGCCTTTGGCGGGGACCGGCTCGGAGGGACCACCCGGAGCCGCGTCGCCTCCCCCGGGGGGTCCTGCCGGGGCTGGGGGGGTCCTGCCGTGGCTCCCCCCTCGCAGCCATCCCCCCCCGCCGACACACACGCACAAACTACCGCATCCCTGCCTCCCGGCCCCTCGCCGCCGCCGCTGCTCTGCCCGCCGCCGTGCGAGAGGGGAAGCAGCAGATTTCCCCCCTTCCCCGCTCGGTGTGGGCACCGTAGGTAGGGGGGAGGCGGGGAGGGGAGGGGGTGCTCTCCTCCTTCCCCACGGGCTGTTTAAGGGACTGGGGCAGCATCCCCCCGACCAGCCTTACCCCGGCTCAGTCCTCACAGGAGCGGGGAGCTGGGGGTCCGGCTGCAGGAGCCGGGATGCGGGAGCATCCTCTGCCTCCCAAAGCCCGCCACCATCCCTACCCGCACTGTGAAAAACATCATTAAGTTTCAAAAAAGCAGCAATGCTTCCCTCCCCCTCTCCTCCCAACGCCCCTTCCTCCGCGGGGAGGCTGTAAAGGGAAAAACAGCGCTGGGTGATAGTTAGAGACCCCCACCAAAACTTGGGGGTGGGGAGGAGAGGATTTAAAAAAAATAAAAATAAAAAGAGGGAAAAAAAAAGAAAAAGCCGGGCTTCCTAAGTAGCCCTTCTTAGAGGGGAGGGAGAGAGAGCAAGAGAGAGAGACAAACATCTGGGGATTGGACCATATGCTAAAGCTTTGTCTTGTCCTTCAAAGTTAGGCTGCCCTTGAAGTGATTTGTCAGGCGGCCTAACTGTGACAGGGAGAATATGTAGCAGGGGAGAGAGGGATGGGGGTGGCGGGGGGAGGCAGAGCCCAGAGGCAGGGGAGAGGTGAGAGAGGGAACGAGGTATGGAGAGGGAAAAATAATTAAAAAAAAAAAAAAAAAAAAAAGAGAGGGAAAGGGGAGGCAGCCAAGTAGCAGGAGAGAAAGAACAAAACAGCCTCACCATCAGATGTTGATTTTTGTGGGAAAGGAGCAGGAGGGTGGAAAGAGAGGAGGAAAAGGAGAAAGACAACAGAGGAGGAAGGAGGGGAGAGTCAAACACTGGAAAAGGAAAGCAGGAGAGCAGAGAGTGAAGCTGAGCTGATGCGGGAAGGGAAGGGCAGAGAAGTGGCAGCTGCTGATGCTCTTGCTGCAGCCACCTCCTTTTTCCCCTCTTCCCTTTTGCCCGCCAAGTGCTGAACTGATTAGAGTGTAATTAAGGCCATAAAACCCTCGGCTTATCCACCTGTTTATTCACTAAAGTCGTGGGCTCATCAGGCAAATTAGCTGCTTCCAGGCTGCACGTTGGGCCTAGAGCTGGCCTGATTAATGAAGTTTATTGGGAGCTGTTAAAAGCGTTAACTGAAGGAAATCTCAGTAATTCGTCATATTTAAGGGATGGAAATTAAATCTCCCCATGTAAATGAGGGGAGACTCCGAAGTGGCTTCTTTTAGAGGTGACAAGGGTGGGGACCCGCAAGCGGCTCTCCCCCAGGCACAACCCCCTGGAGCAGGATCTGCACCTGTGATAAGTTTGCCTGGTCTCAGCAGAAGAGGGAGGGGGTTTACAAACAACTGGATGAAAGGGGATTTACAGAACAAGAGCTCTCAGTCCTCTGAGCCCCAAATGGGAGAACCAGGCTCCAATTGAGACAATACGGTCCTTTTGATTTTATGCTATGGGCATCTCTCCAGGTACCCAAGGCATTGCCAGTGGAGCTTATCCAGCCAGGGGCCTGTAAGGCAGCTTCCATGCCAGGTAGCAGTTCTCCCCCCTTGGTCAAACAAGCCATATTTATTTTATTTCTACTTTAAACATTTTGCACTCTTCTTAATTCTGAGTCACGTTATGTGACTTCAATATAAGCGCAAATGTCCACATAATATTTGAAATGTAAAGTGACTTTTTTAAGCAACATTCATAATAAACCTTAAAACTGCAAGAGCAGATGCTCTAGCTGACAAACACTTAAGAAATATATTAAGGCGAGATGGTCTAACCAGCAGGGAATCCTATCCAGAGCTGAATATTCACCAGTTTTAAGAGCATTTTCTTCTAGCATGTCAATCTGATTTTATTTCTGACATGAATAGCATTTTCATACCTGAAGCTTCATGAGCCACAGCATTTTTATATTAACAATTTATAATAAAAGAGAAATTACAAAGGGTCACAACAAGGAGTGAAAGTCCTGAGGAAGGGATAATGAGAAGAAAGGAAGGTCAAAGAAAACGTCTTGGCCTTGCTATTCTTATCAAGTGTTCAGTTCACAATCATATTAGGTTTGCAATTTATTTATTTTTAATATTTTAATATGAAAAGAAGAAAACACTGCCTGGAATCTCATATAAAAGATATTTTATACAAATAGTCATGAACGTGATGGGGAGGGGGAAGGGAGGAGAGAGAGTTCAGATTTGATGTAATTCTTATTCTATATGCTTCTCTGTCTAATTATTACAAAGCTAATTATTTGTTACAATTATTGGATTAACCATTTGCTAATCAGTTTTCTTCTCCTTTGCACAGCAGCACCAGCACAGGGAAATGCAAGGTGAGAATGTTGTCTGGATTTTCAACAGAAAATTAGAGCGCCGTTTTCCTTATGTGCAGATTTGTTCAGCTGCTTGGTGATTTATGACCAGTACAGCATATCCTCTGTCTCATCTCACTGCAGAGCATCTTTGTTCCTACAGCGACCATCCTCTAACTTTTAGGATGTGGGGACCATTTGCCAGTAGCAAAGAGTCCCTCTCCTCTTGCCATCTCCCATTCTTTACAGAAAATGCCTCACTCCTCAAACCACCCTGTGGGGCAGGAGGAACCATCCGTCTTCTCCAAACAATAGTTACAGAAACACAGACCACGTAGCCCCCTGTGTATGTGTACACACACACACACACACACACACACACACACGGAGTTTTGAGTGTATTCCAGGCACAAAATAATACATTCTTAAAAGGCATTTGATGCTTTTAAACAAAACACACACCTCAGCTGTTATGCACAGCAAAGGACTGTTTCAGCTGCTAGTAAACAAACAAAACAACCCCAAACTTCCCTGAAACGTGGATGGATAGCTGTTTTTTTTAATAAAGATAGTTGGTAGATTATGCTTCTAACACTGCATGCAACACCCCAGCGTGGACTTCCTACTGACATTTCTGAGGTCAAGAAAACAAAGAGTTTCAGTGAAAAAGCTGTGGATTATTGTTAATTTTAACTGCAAGTTGACTAAGTGTCTCCTAGAGAATGAAATGACAGCTACGCTTTCTACTTGTGGATTTAATTGTAAAAATGCAAAGAGAAATTTAAATCAGTTAATTTGTGGCTGCCTTTCATATTATCTTTTTAAAAATCTATCCTATTCAATACTTTAGGAGCATTTGCTATAAATCTATATTAGCACAAAATAATTCTAATTTTCACCAATGGAATGCTTAAATTTCTGGAAAAATAAACACTTTAGAATTTTCACTGAATTAAGAGGAGATCTGTCTGAGACAGCATTTGTTCCAAATTAGCAGATTTCTTTAGAAGATTCCTTAAATGAAATTCAATGACTTGTGGAACATACTGTCAAAACACTTATTTTTCTTGATTACCAGTTCTTTCAATAAATTGATTTGCCCCCTTATGTAGGGTCTTTTAGTCCTGCCACTAATGAGATGTGCTACTCGCAACTTTTTCTCCCCATTTTAGAAACAAATGAATACACTTAAAGAAAAATATTTAGGTAAATCACCAAAAACTTGTAATTACACCAGAACCAGGTGGTTTAGAGATTACTTTTACAGAAGAAATATATTATGGATTTTAGGTGAGGAACGATAATGCATTGCAGTAATTAAGCGCTTTCCCTGCGCCCCTAACAATTGTGATTATTTATGTTATAGACTCCTCTTCATGAGCAATTATAACTTTGCCAGGGATGTTTTCCTCCTCACTGAAACTTGAGATGCAAGACCTGCTTCTGGAAGCTGCACACTTACATGACTGAGCATAAGTGCACACAGCAAATTTGTTCAGAGGTGCAATTGTGCCTAAAATTTATCCCAACTATTTTTATCCAACAGCAATTCAACCAGGCTCCTTTATTTAACTTTAAAGAAATCTGGTGAATTACCTATTCAGGTACAGAAAAAAAAACATCAGTTATGTAAATGTGCTTTCCATATAGACGTACAGCACTCCAGTCATTAAGGTAAAAAGGATACTGGATTGCAGAATTCAGGTTGTGTAAATAGGAATAAATCAGTATGCCTTCAAAACAACAAAATAATCCATCAAATTCTTCCTATTATATCAATACTGTTAGTATATTGACTATTAGAACAATGACAGGCCCAAACTCAAGTATTTGTGAAAATACTGAGACAGTTGGATTTCTTTTTTTTAAATGCCTGTTTTGACAGTAGTGGAAACAAGGCAAATTTTATCACAGCTGAAAACTGCATTACGGCACATTGGGAGAGCTAAATTTAGCTCTCCCAAATGAAGAATGATCTTTCAATCGGGGCCAAATTATTCTCTTTAACCGCACTGCAAAAGATGCCCTAAATGATGAAGACCCTGCTCTGTCCTTGAATAAGTGCAGAAGACAGAGAGACCTCGGTGGGAGGAGAGTGAGCTGCTGTTACGCTCAGAATTCAGTCCTAAGTGACCTCCTGCTTTTGCATGTGGTCCACTATTGAGGCACATCAAGGTTGGAAAGGATACTATTTCACTGTAACTTAATTTTTTCTTGTCTCCCGATAGTTTACTAAACTATCAATGATGCAGTTTTTGTGGCTTAATTAATTCTTTCACGCTGCCTCCTTCCATCTCAGTCTTACTAACATTTTACAGCAAGTTTTTCAACTGGGGGGTATAACCACAATGTTAATGAACAACAATTATCTTCCTTATTATCTGAATTATCTGAATAGGAATTCCTTCCTATTATCTGAGAACTTTAATGAAGGTTCATTAAAATTAACGTGATGCAATATTACTGGAAGAGCTGTAGAACTGCGTTTTTTTCTTTCATTTATAACCTTTTTTTTTTTTTCCTACTAACTAGAAATTTTAACTTCAAACTGTAGTTTGCTGGGCAACAATTAGGGAACTCTTTCCTCAACAGCTTCACAAAACTAGAACCGATGGGCAAAATACTGCCGTGTCCTTTAGAAGGATCTACTGCACCTTGGCACTTAGTTAATCCCCTCGTCAAACACACTCATGAAAATGAAAGCTGCACGTCACACTGTCAGTGTAAGGAACTGGTTAAACACTTTTCCTTGGAGTCTGTTTTTTAGAAAAGGCCATACATGCTGGGAGAATGCAGCCTGTAGAGTTTTATCTGGAGTAACTGTAAATTTACATATGCTTTTACATGAGGTGTTGCCACCGACGGTCCCAAACTACAATCTGCTGAATCATAAAATCTCAGCATCGATGGGCTTTGCATCTGAGACACAAAATAACTATAGCAGCTGCACCTTAAAACTTAGGTTTTTTAAAGTGATTTAAAAAATGATCTTTGAACCAAAACAGAGTAACAAAAAGGTACGAACACATTGTTCATGCAATTGCAGGTTAAACTTCCATCAAACCTCACTAAAGCTAGCTGGCTTTTTAAATATGTTTCCAGTTTAATACTTTGAGAATAAAACTTAAATTATTGTCATTTTATTTTGAAACACAAAATTATTTGTTCTGTTTCAATACCATTTATTTGCAGGAGAGAAGTTAAGCCTTTTTTAAAGTAAATCTAAATTGCAACATCAGGTGTTGTACTGTCATTTTAACGACAGCAGTACACCTTAAGTATGGAATGAATCAATTATTGCAAGCGCAGCCCCTGTGTAAATCACTGATGGCAAACCAACGTCAGGATTATAAAATGAATCTTTGACAAGTATTCAAGGTTTCAGCATATTCTCAATAATGAGGATTAAGTACCTACTATCTGTGAAAGAAAAGTTTTATTCACTTACTAAAGAATATGTGAGTAATCATTAAGAGAGGTCAGATTAACTGAGGTACTTTTTTTAAAAGGGCATCCAGTACAACATCTGCTGGAAAATCAATGATAAATATGTCAATTTTTTAGCAAAAGGGAAAGATTGAGAGTAAGGCAGTGTAATGGAATGACTTAATGCTCTGTTTTTAAAGAATGGAGAGGAATTATAATGACATCATAAACTATCATTATGAAACTTTTTGACATTTTCATGTCAAGAAAAAGACTCTTCTTGAATCAAGAACAAATAGTGATTTCTTCTATCCATGGGTGATTCAGTCAAGTTCAAATAAATCCTGATTCTACACTGAGAGATGATGAAAAAAAAAAGCCTCTGGACTACTCTGGTATATATTGTATTTTCTTGTATTTAGTATTTTTACACTAAGAGAGAAATTGAATTCAAAGTTTTAATGATAGTTGAGCTGTGAAAATGGAAATATTTTTCATTTGATTATGTCAATAATGCATATACTTTTGGAGAAGCCTTTATGGTAAATATTTCATATCACTTTGCTCTCTCTTTGCTAGCACCCAAACAATATTGCATTGTCTTTTTCTATTTAATTTCCACAAAATAATGCAAAGTTGAGAACCAGTGTTCTTGTAATTGTAGACCAACATCATTTCATGATAAAATAAAGCATTGTGTTCTGTCATCATTTGTATTTTAATTATTAATGAAAGCCTTTGCTTTAACTGTCAGAATTTTTTATTAATGTCTTATAAGATTTGCATACTCTTTGCCTTTATATAGGGAGAGAATGTACAGGAAAATATAAATTTATTTCCAATACATCGGTATGTTTTTAATCTGGAAGATTTACTTTTGAAAGCTTTAATGATTGATATCACACTGGTCAAGAGTGCTGTTACATACACTGAGATTAGGGAATAAAAAAAATAATTCTATAATAGTATACTACATTTTGTAAATTGATATTCCCCTAAAATAATACAAAGCAACTTTGAAATAAAATATTGCTCTTGTTTGTAATAAAATAAGGTGCCTATTTGCCTTAAAATGCTGCATTTCCATTGCCTTATTTTCCCCCAAATTGTTTTTCTTTTATGTGTTTTTGTGCTTGTGTATGTTTCTTCTTGTTTATGGCACAATGGATTTTCTCTTTGGCCCAGTGTGGATGATTCATGGTTCAATATTTTCATTCTGCACTAAACAATTAATTCATTACAAATTAATTCAATATTTCTAAATTCTATAAAACAGTGCATGGCTTGTTAAAATAATACATTCTGCAATGGGAATGAGCATGTTAATAATTCTAATAGGAACAATATAACTGCATAATTTTGCCATAATTGAATTTCAGAATTAATCAAACATAAGTAGGTACATTTGTAAACTGTTAGATTTATATAAAATATGTGTATATTAGAAAGAAAAACTGTGAAATAGTTACGTTTTGGAACTACTGAAAAAAACATGAGGTTAAGCATTTGTTTTAAGAACATTTCTGCAGATAAGGGAGGCTGTAAATATTTTGCTGTTTGTTTACCTGACGGTTAAGTTGTCAAATGCAATTGATTTTAAGCTATTGAATTTAAACATTTTGCTGTTTCTGTCTCGCTGTAGACTTGCTGTCTACCAAGTGTTATCATATTCCTTTTTTGCATTTCAGCTTTGCTTTTTCTAACTGCCCGGTTTTCATTACAATTTTGAGGTGGGAGATTCAAGTCACTGTCTTGTGACAGAAGCCAGTAGTTTACAAAGAGGCTGTTTCTCAGTAAACACCTGCAATTAGTTTACAAAATGATCTTAAAGAGTTACAGTGCATGCTTAGAAACGAGTACAAAGCGCTCTGCTTAGAGGGCTCACAAGCGTTTCACGGAAAGAAACTGATGGGATTCATGGAAAGGTAAGGGTATAAACATTTCTTTCCATTGTGTAGGCAAAGGGATGGAGTTTTGCAGTAAAAGTCTGGCATCTGGTGGTCCAGAGAAGAAATGGCAGCCCATTCCAGAAAGAAACAAGGCCGTCACAGCCTGAATTAGCTCATCAGCTTGTAATAAACTAATTATTTCCAGCACATGCATATATGAGGAGTCGTGCTTCTCAAGGACACCACCCCACTATTCGTTGCCCCAGGCTGGTTTTTGTTTTCACCCACAAGGTCTGTATTTTTTCCCAAAGAGAGAAATAATTGCACATAGCCAAAATTGTGATGAGTTTGTAATCTCAGATAATGCCTTGTGCAACCCTTGGCAGAAGTCAAGAGGTGAGACCTAGTGTCATTTCCCACAAGTATTGCTTGGAAGACTGGAAAAGAATTAGGAGAATTTTAGGAGGGCAAGACCCTCCTAAAGTGCCATTCTGGGAAAGGGGACTTTCTTCTATGCTTTTCCCAACCATAACAATATGTTGCATCACAACCAAATTAATGAAAAAAAACATTCCTTCCCAACTTCCTTGAAGGGCACTAACTCCAGCAGAAGATTGTGGAGGTCTGTGGGGAGAAGGAGCACAGAATATGAAAAGACCTTCAGAAATACCAAGCCCATTTCCTATCTTTGCACTTAGTGACATCATATAATCCCTGTCAACAAGTGATAAATCTCCACCTCTGAAGAATGAACATTTTTCACTTTTTTGACCAAAAGACTCTTCCCAATCCAGATTTCTTTAAAGAGCTCTGAATTATCTGCTAAATTTCCATATCATCTTTGGGTAAATAGTACTCCACCTTTCCCTCCCTCATGGACCAAATACACATTTATAGACAGTGATGAAAAACTCTTATAATCTCTACTCTTCACCTGTCTTGCAGTTTCCTCTACTAATACCAGTGTTCCTGAATTAATTATCATTTCCAGTCTGTCAGACCTCTGGATGCTCTGGGTTCAGAGGGATTGTATCTTCAGTATTTCCTTTATCTTGAAATCAAAGACAAATATCAGGTGAACATAAGCTACCCTTTGAGAAGATGTGTTTCAATTGCTTTACGTTTGCCTCCGGTTTTAAAGGAATTATTCTTTCCCTAAAAATTAGGTTGTAATGACTTACAGTAGGAGTGAGATTAAAAAGTCCTCCAAATCTATTGCTGCTTTCTTAAATACAGGTAAATTTGACATTCTTTAGATGCTTGGTGCCACACACAAAATAGATATATTCCAATACTTGCTACTATGCTTTTTATCCCAGATGCCAAATCTTGCAGTCAAGCCCTCTGATTTGAGCATATTCAGGTCTTGGCATTTGTACTTTTCAGTATGTGTATTTTAAGCATTTCCAAGGTGTAACTGAGCTTGACTGACTTTTGACAATGCTTATATTGTCATTACACTTTTAGACTCGAAAGCCAGAGGTTATTTTGCTGATCTCTTCTCATATCTTATACTTTGTATGATGTTTTGTCTACCGCCTTTTTGAGGTTATTATTTATCCGGTTGGAAAGTTTCTTCCCCTGAGCTGTAAAAAAGTTCTAGGTAGTACTAGAAACCTTGACATAATGACATGCCAGATTTTTTCCACATCCAAGTCCCTCAGCTTCCCTGCAGACCTGCTTTTTTTTGTTTGTTTGTTTTTTATTTTATTTCTTTCTTTCTAAATGTAATGGAAAGATATTTAAGGGTGGCTCAACCCAAGGTATTTAGTACACACACTTTTCTAATTACCATCCTGTTTATTAAAAAAAAAAAGCAAAACAAGACAAGTTATTATCTATTTCCATATTGCTTGCCTTCTCCACTTTGTATATTGTTCATGCATCTTCTCAGGAAAGGATCATAATCATTGATGTATGTCAAATACACAGAACCACTTTGACTACAATAAAAATGAGTAACATTGAAGTGCTGCTCTTTCACTGAGCACAAAGAATAGGCTGACCTATGCAACACTTCAAGAGTCTTACAGATTTGTGCCATGCTTGTACAATAAAGAAGAAAAAAAGGTACAGCTTATTGCTATTTACAAAAGATAATTTCCTGAGGGTGCTCCAAACGGTCACACGCAGCCTGTAGAGGAACAGGCAAATGGTTATATCCCTTTCAGAAAAGGGGCAGTTTGGGCTTCCTCATTGCACAGCAACACAGGATGGAATTGAGCTGATGAGACTGGCTGATATACCAAGAACAAAGGGAAGCTCTGCAGGCAGCAATGTTGGCTCCCAAATAGCTGACATTTTTGATGACATAAACCAGGAAGAGGCACCTTTATTAAGTAGTGCAAATGATGATAATTCCACACCAGGACTTTATAATATATAAATGTGTAGAGCGATTCTGTTGTTCTCCTTTCCACAGATGAAGAGACAGTCATAGAAATGAGTGTGACTTCCTCAGCATTACTCAGGACAAATGGCAGAACTGGGATTAGGCTTCAGTGGTCCTGTTTTGTATGTACTGATTTCAAGTCTACCCCTGCCACTCTTGCTACTGGAACATTGTAATTTTCCATGTCCAGCCCCACTCCTTTCCTTTATTCCCTTCTAACCATTTTCTACCTTGGTTGTCAGATGGCCCTCTCCCCAAAACTATAAGGCCCCCTTCTTCTTGTCCCCCTCATTCCTTTCCCTTCCCCAGATGTGTTTTCATATCCAACACATCACGGAGAACACAATGCTCCCACAAACAAGAAATTTTAGTGCCATTCCATCTCCTTTCCAGCCCCATAGTACTTTACCTATAAACACATGAAGGAGTTAAGGAAAAACAGATGCCAAAGAGAAAGGTTGGAGGATATATTTTAGTGGGGAAAGGACACGTTATTCACAAAAGCTGTTGACTGTTGTACTCTGTCAATGCAGGACTAGTCTACCCTGACGAACAGAGCAATGACCACTGTTCCGTGCACAAAACAGCAGTAGAGACATGGCTACCTGGGGAATCTATACTTTATTACGTACTTTACTGTACCTTTTCCCCATCAGGCTTTAAAGTCTCATTGGAAACCCAGAAGGCCCTATTACAGATAAGCACCCCACTGTGGCCAACAATATATAAGTAGAGGACAAGGGTCTCTGCCATACAGTTAACTTTCCCTTCTACCACTAAGCATTTCCTGCAGTAGAAAGAGAAAAAACATCTTTAATGTGATGCTAGTGCATAAAAATACTTCTGTTGCATACCAAGACAACCTAAGAAATTCTGGTGCTCCAACACCTCTTTTTGCAGATGGTTTCTGATGCTGAATTGCGCTCGCTGTAGAGACCAGCATGCATTGTGAGGGTATTGTGCAAGCCACAAAGGCTGGAATCAAGTCTCATCTCTCACTGTATTTGCAGAGCATGCCTGCCATTGTCAGTCTTGTCAGCTCTCATGGTCTCTCCGCTTTTTACCCTGTGCTTACCCCACCTCTTCTTTCATTAAAAAACTTGAAAGTTTCTGTCCTTGCAGATTTGCAAAGGGAAAACATAATCCCCAAGGGCTTAGAAACCAGGCAGCAAATTAAAAATGCCAACACTGATTATTCTTTGAGATTCTATTATTTTAAAGGCAATCTCCTGACTTTCAGGGCCTGATTTGTGGCTTCTGAACTGTAAAATTCAGCCACCCCTGTGCTTGGCAAGCACCTGGATGTGAGGCATGTGCAACAAAGCTCTACATATAATTCTGTAAAATGAGAGCTGTTTATCTCAGTAGCTGGAATATTCATTATTGAAAATTATCATTTCAACATTCAGAGGATGAATCATGTGGGCTGAGAATAACAATGATCTGGGAAATAGCAAAAAACTCCTTGTATCTATGGTGCCTTAAATGGATACAGCTGAGAGGGTCTGATCTTGCACAAGGGAGATGGCATGAGAACCCCTACTGACAGGTAGGTACCTGTCTTTACTTCTGCCTTGAAACTTTCATTTCAGATCAGCTGCACTTGCTTGTGGCCAGGATTACAGAGAAAGACAGGAAGAAAGTAATTTCCAGTTTGGCTAGGAGAGAGGAGGACGGTGATAAAAGAGATGAAACTAGAAAACACTAATCATTGCAACTTTTCCCTGAATCTTTTAGTTTTTGGCAGATAATATGGGGTCTACGTTAAAAAAATTGCCTTTTGCTGCCCCTATTACCCCTCCTGACATTTGGCCTTTGGTTTTAGGTCTGAGAAGTCAGACCACTTCAATGTAGCAGTTAAATCTTCTCACGTTCTTCCTTTGCTTTCTTTGCTCACACCAAATTTGCAGGTTGCAAAGAGCATCCTCAAAGGGCAGTGGAGTCAGCTCCCTTTGGTCCAGGCCTTAGAGAAATGAAACGGGGCGTTCCTGAAAATGGCGATACCAGACGGGAAGAGAGACGGTCACCACAGCTGAGTATTTTTCTGCCTTGTTCTCCAGTGACTTTGGTTCCTGGCACCGGTTCAGCAGGTTGAAAGGAGCCTTCAGTCTAAAATGCTGAAGGAACAAAAAGTAGAAAATGGATATGGGGAAAAAATATAGATTGGGACAACAATGCAGTGAGAGCCTTCTAGTTTAGGTCAGTTTTGCTTTTTTAAGCTTAGAAGGTAAAGTAAGGGCAAGTGGGACAAACCATGACGGAAAAGCAGATGTTCAGAGGGAAGGCTAGGATAAAGAATAGTCTGTACTAGCTGTTTGCCTCTGGCAGTGGCATTGGGTTTGTTTGAGCTGGCAAAGTAAAAAGAGTCTGTTCCCTTTAAAATGCCAGCCTCAGAGGCAAAGCCAAGCTGAGCTTTTTTGCCAGCTCTGGCAATTACGTTTTGACGTGCAATCTCCGCATTGATATGATTAATTGTTAAGTCAAATAAGAGGCTGTGTGACAGAAAAGTCATTTAACTGATTTGCCAAACTGAATAAAATATGGTCTGGTCTTGTTTACAACCAAACTGGGAAAGTGTTTCTAATACACCCAGAGGCCTCCATAAAGAGAAAAAAAACTTTTATCCCAAAGATCTTTCAGTGCTGCCTTAGAAAACTGTTCTGTCTCTGCTTCTGCCACAGCACTTCTGATACTTCTGAACAAAGTCCATCAAGCCAGCTTCTTACCCAGGGATGCCAGATGGGAGCAGAATCACTGACCGATCACAGCTGCAGTTGAAACCCACAGGGACAAGCTTCCGCCCCGCGATCTGTTCTTTAATACCACATACACTGAACAAATCAGGGCCTTAGTATCAGAAACTTCTAAATTAAATCCCTCTGTGCCTCATATCCCTTTCCACTAAAAAGGGATACAACAACCTCCTACACAGCGGACATGTGAAGATAAACTAATCCAGGTTTGTAAAGTCAAATTGAAGTTGTGAGTACTCACAGCACGGGGCCATACTCTGAAAATTGAGGATGAAAGGAATGTTAAACAGCTGCTTTTTAAGTGAGCATCATGCAGCCCATGCAGTGAAGGAGACAAAATTCTATTAGAAAATATAGTTTATGATAGTGTGATTGGAGTTGTTTCTGAATGTGAGTGGGACAAGGGAACTGACGTATCCAAGCTCTGAGTACTGCAACATGGACCCCTACAAAAGTTCCTTTCACAGGTATGTTTGGGTACAGTGTCTGTGCATCCTTGTCATGGTTTGACGTAAAAGAGAACTAACTTTCTGTTCTGTAATTGTATTTCTTAGCTAAACCTCTTCTAGTAAATTAATAGTATATTGTAGAGAAAACTGTTCGTTCTCAGAGTGATAAGACCCGCGTTTACAGTTGATGCCAAGAAATTGTTCGCAGAGAGGCTCTTGCTTATACTTATTGCTATAACAACTAAGGTCAGCTTTCATTATTTACCCCATTGGAGAGTCAGAAACAGAAAAGCATAGACTGATCCCACCTGTAGGGAGAAGCAGACAGGGGCACATGACCCAAAACTGACCAACGGGGTATTTATTCCAGTCCATCTGCCCCATGCTCAGTATAAAAGCTGAGGGATCAAAGGGTCAGCCTCTTTCTTCAATGGCCCAAGTCCAAAGAGGAGCCTGTCTGTTCATCTGCCTTCAATCCCAATCCATGTGTTCCTGACTCCAGATCTAGAATCTAGGAACCAGATCTAGGATCCTATCCACCACTGAGTCCAGTCTGGGACTTCCCACATGCCTGTTGGTGATGTCACCCTTGGAGCTTGATATGGGTTTGTATATATTATATCTATTTCATGATTTTCTTCTTATTTTATTATTAATATTTCATTCACACATTCAGGAATGAGAGGTGGGGTGATAGCATCTGTCACCATCATCAGCCAATTCAGTTGAAACTTGGACAATCCTGAAGACAGATGGACAAAAAAATAACTAAAGGGTTTATACCTTCTTTCATTAAATGATAGCACACATCACAAAAGTTGCAAACTTTGGTCTCAACACTGATCTTTGACTCCCTGCCCTGTGGGGGTCCAGCAACACAAGCACTTCCTAAATCAATCTGGAAATGCCCATGATTGTCACAAACACTTAGAAAACCCAAGGAGTGGGTCTGCCTGTAAAATTTTGCATGCTTATAGCACTAGTTACTTTTTTGTAGAAAACTTGGAACTTTTGACTTGTAAGACAAGCAAAGGAGATTGAAAAAATAAAATAGCAAAAGCTATTTAGCTAATCATAAAAGCTAATAAAAAGTAATTCTAGTTGATATTGAATTACGACAATCAATGACAATGTGTTGGGATCTCATCTGTGCCACCTCTTCCAGAAAATTTAGAGTTCCCTTGGATCATGTGTCTCCTATCCACATACTAATGAAGGGCAGTCTGACATAAGTTATTAGATGTGATTAGATCACATCCTAAGATGATGTAGCACCAGTAAATGTTTTCTAGTGTTGCATTAAAAGCTGAATGGTTTGGGTAATGACTCCATCCTTTTTAATTCTGCCACTTATAAAATGCTTTTAAACATTTAATCAAACCTGTATACAATATAAACAAGTGCTGAGGCAGAAAGGGAGCCTATTGATCACAGGTGATATATGCAGAAGCAATACACTGTTTACAGTGAGTTGCCTCTCAACTGAATAAAGATTTAGTCATTTACAGGGAAAATCCTTGCAAATAAAAGTCTAATACTGTGATACTCGATCTTTCTGATGGAATCCAATTGCCAAGATCGAGTTTTGTAAAGCACTTCACACAAATTTTATTGAAACTCCTGTACAGTGCTTTATGTGAAAGTAAAGTATTGTGCAGTAAATTTTGTAATGAAGGGCCACAAATGGCTTGCTAAAGGTCCCTGTGTGGATGTCAAATTTAACAGCAAGTATAGCTAGACTTATGTATTCTTTTAGTAGTTTTTGGTCAACCAAAATATTGTCAAGAACAACTGTCCTCAGACAAATTACTTAATTTGCTAATATAAGAATAGTATCTCAGGTAAACATGTGATTTGGTTTCTCTCAGATGGTTCATCACCTAGCTGTAAGTTGACCAAGTCAGCAATCTGAATTTCCACAAAGCCTCACTCCAGAAATGGTGAAATTGAGCTAAGCAAATAATTTGCAATTAATTACCCTTTTCCTGCAATACTTTGAGCAGCTGATGAGTTCTTGCATTTATTCATTATTCAGAGTTATTTTGTGGATTAACTGGAGAACTTGCCAATTAGGAAGATTTGACGTTTGTTCATGAAACTCTTTAGAGAAGCTTCATGGTTTTGATACTGAGCCTTGATTTCCAATGGAAATTTGGAAAATTATTGTTAGATACATAACTACAAATCCAGGTTTGAAGTGTACTTTTATCAAATCAGTCAATAAAATCTCTTACTTATAAAATTCCAAAAGAGCAAACACAGGAAGAAAGATCTGATTTCTGCAATTTATCATTAAAGTATCTAAATCTGAAAAAAAAAAAAAAAAAAAAACCAGACACGTGGTATACTGGACTCAAGAAAGATCATTTTTAGAATTCAAGTGAAAAGATTTGCAAGGTTTTCTGAAATACATTAAGCCTCTCCTGTACATTCCTAGTAATTTCACCAATGCTGGAAGTTACTAAAAGCTTGCACTGCTAAGAGCTATGGGCTAAATGTAAGCCCAACAAAATTTAAAGTGCTGCACAGTGCATTCCTTAACAAACTGTTGAATTTAGTGCTCATGACTGATGTTTGAATAATTTCCCAAACAATCATAGTCTCCTTCTACAAAAGAGTTACATCAGAAACAGTATCAATGCAATTCTTTCCCTGCTCAGAAGCGTCAGGAACCACCACGCCTCAAGACCCTATTTTTTCTGCTGTGGTGACCAGCTCACAATGACAGGTTGTCTCTGCCTTTCATTAACTGAATCACAGCTATTGACTCAAGTCACAGAGGCTGTCAAAAAGCCTCACAACAGAATGCACCAGCCAGTGCTGATCTTCCTACAGTGATATTATCCACCCCCAAAAAAATAATTTAAGGGCTCTAATTGTAATCCTTGACATCCATCCTGTTATCTAGCTTGCTTCTTTGGTCAGTTGGACCAAATAAACTCAAAAAGGGTAATTTTAAAGACATTTAGGATTTCTTTTGCATTGAAGACACAATTTATGGAAGAAAAGCAGCAGGTTTTATCTTTGCAAGTGCTTATAATGGAGTCTCAAGGTGTCGTACTGCTCATTTATGTGTGAGCACACATAGGCAAAAACACCCACCCTGTACTTTTAACTCTTAAGTGTCAAAAACATTTGTAGAGGGATCATGTACTATTTCTCTGCTCCAGTTTGACACTGAAAACAGCTCAGAGTTGATGTGATTCTTCATCAGTCACCCCATCATGGTTATTGCATGCGAGGAGGATTTAAGAGAGCTGATCTTCCCTGTCACTCTGGGGCAATGGATAAACGTGCTGGAATTTTTTTAAGCCTTCCTTTGGTCCGCCTGGCATCAATCAACATAAGGGACAAACCCACTGACAGAACAGATAAACAGTGGATGAATGGTTTAAGTTGTTTTGTTGCTGGACTTTCATATTGTAGCAAAAAAAAAAAAAAAAAAAGGACATGCATGAAACCAAAGCCTTACAGCAGGGAGAGAATCAAAGACCTTGGAAATTCATACCTGGAAATCATTGTGAAGCACACATAAACCGGAAGAGAGAGATAAAGTAAAAATGAGATTATTCCTTGATAGGAAAACAACAGTGTTCAGGCAGCATTAACAAAATACTTGGGCACACAATGTAAGTGCAAAATTTCTTCTACTGTTATCAGGAGGCAAAGTCAGAGATTACAGGAAGACCACAAGCAAGATCGTTGTAATTGTCCTTGGGGATCTCCAGAGCACCTCTGAAGGCTCTGCACCTTTGAGGTCATATCTCTATCTGAACGTAGAGGTGCCTTATTTTGTCTTTTACATCAGTGAATATGATTAAACTCCTGCTGTTGTGCTAAATTTCAAAGATTGTAAAAAGTCAGGGGAATTAAAAAGGTCACTGCAGTATTTCATTTCAATAGCAAATCTGTGGAATAATGTTGTACAAGTACATAGGAAACTGCTTTGAAAAGAGAACTTGTCGGTGACTTAGTTCTAGTGAAAAATATCAGGCATTTTGAAAATGGAATTCTGCTTCTTAAACCTGTAATTAGAAATGGACAGATAATTAGAAATGGACAGAATAGATGCCTAAATAGATGCCTTTCAAACATAAATGTACAGAAAAGATGCACAACTCCCAAATACTTAATGTATACATTTTCTATCCATATATTTATAAAATGAAAATTTTACTTCTATATAACATATATTGACAATAAGTCCTTTGTCTAGAAAGTTGTATTCCACATGCAAATACAGAAGTTGAGACTTCTATATAAAACTGCAGAGAGCAAGTAAATGTCTCTAACCCATTTGTAAAAAGAACAACTACTTCATTTCTGAGCTTTTCTCCTTCCTTGTGTATGTATTTTTTTCAGAATGAACTCATATTTACTTTCTCACATTCAGTTTGTTCAGACATATTTCTCCTTATGGAAACTACTGATCAAGATAACTTCTACCTGTTTACAATCTGTCTAATTCCAGTAGCTCTGCAAATAATAAAACTTTCTTTCAGCGACAGAATAAATATTATTCCAACAGTGAACATGAAAACTGTGGACTTGCCTGAGGTCTGCAAGACCGAAGCCCTAATTGAACACAGCACACAAACATGAAGCCACATGATAGGTTTCAGTCATATTTAAGGTTTGAGGAAATCTAGCAGCTTGAAGATAAGCTCCTGATTAAACTGGAAACAAAGAGGGCAAGCCTCTAGAGTAAGTTTAAAACAGTACTTTTTTACATGTTCTCTATAAATGAAGATTAAACCTGATTAAGTTGCAAAGTTTGGCAATGCTGGAACTAAAATTTCCCTCAGCAACCCTAAGGTACAATTGCAGGAAAAATCTTGCTTGCCTTTTTATTCAGTCTTCTTCAGAATGGCTGCATAGCAGGGGATTTTGCTGATAACTTTTAAAAATCTACACTGTGTGTTACAAGGATTAGTTTTGTTTTCTTTTGAAAGGCTTACAGATCAGCTCACTCAAATGACAGAAGCACACCCCTTTCGTAAAGGCTGTCTTCTTGCCAGATTTCAAACATTGATGCCAATGTATGAAAATGTTAAAGTCGTCTGAAGAGCTCTCCAGAATTTTTAGCAGAGGCAAAATATTTTTCGCTAGCAGGAGGATCTGCTAAAATTTACCAAGTGCTTAAGAAGTGAAAATGGAATGATTATAATAAACTTTATAGACAATCTGACAATCTCAAGACCAAAAAAAAATGGTGGAAAACATCCCCCCCCAAACTATTAATGATTTTTGAAAGTCAGAATTTCTCTGATGCCTAAATTAAACAAGAGAATTTTTATTTTTTTTTTACAGGACAGGAAAATATTGCAGGTTCTTCCAGCAAGCTGGAAAATGGAGAAATGGAAGAAGATTGCTTAGCAGGCTCTTTTGTTAAATAGGCATCAAGCATAGAAAAAATGCAACCTTGTTTCTACACATTGCCTATACATTTTGATGACAACGGACAAAACTGACGTTATCAGACCTTGAGGAATAAATTAATGTTATGGAATGCACAAAGGTAAAAAGCCATATGTAAAGTAAATTAATCTTCTAACACCATAAGAAGTAAAGTAGAAACCTTAAAATAAGAAAACTAAGTTCTTGCTCACTATTATATTTTTTTTTCCCAAAACCAAATCTGAATGTTTTTTTCCAGTTACAACATTTCTGCCACCTCCACGTTGCTGGCCCAGAGCTAGCAGACACACAATAGAGAGAGCCTGCCCTCACCAGTGAGGAAAGCAGCCCCCCATCATTTGCAAACTACATTTTCTTCTTGCTTTTTACCTCTTCCAGCACAGAAACCCAAGCACCACTTTCCACGGCAGTACTACCATGTGTAGATGACTTTGTGGCACTGTCCAACGTTTGGGAGAAGGTGTCCTTGAGAGGGGCTGGTGTATTTTGGCTGGGCAGTGCACACACAGACAGGTGTAATTTTGCTCTTGCCAAGCTCTCCTCTGGGCACTGTGCAGTCATCACACCACAGACCAGAGCTCCAGCAGCTCATGGTGCCCCCACCAGCCTGCCCCTACCCCCAGTTCTTGGTGTGGGTCATCCAAAAGCCTCGAAGTGTATCATGGAGGCGCACGCACTCCGTTTCACCAAACCCAAAGCCTAGCAAGGCGCAGAGTTTGTTTTCTGAGTCAAGTTAAACCACCCAAGCTCCCTCCCCATCAGCCGAGCCCCTGAAGGAAGTGGGTGATGGCACTGGGTCTCCTGATATGGATCCCCATGCTGCTTCTGCAAACTGTGTTGCACCCCTGCAATGGGATGAAAGCGAGTGCTGATCTGCTTCCCCAGCAGCACTGGGGTGGTGTTGAGACACAGCAGCCCGTACCTTCACTGTTCTTCTGCTGTCACTCATCCATGCAAAACCAAAATACAACAGGACAGCATGTGGTGGCAAGGGCAGGTGGCTTTTGTCTGTCCCTTGCTGAATTCTGTCACATGGAGCTATAACTGGAAGGGAATCTTAGCTTGACTAGGCTAACTAATGGATTGGATCAGCAAGCTTTCCCACCTCGCTCTTTATCTACATCTTAGAGAGTCTTGACAGGGTAAATCCCTTGAACAACAATGACACTAATATGCTGAGTGTTGAGATGCCTTATTGTTAGGTTATTTTCCAATCAAGATCTGGCCATTTACTCATAATTTTCTTGCATAATTTTCATACCATAATGAGGGTCTACCTTTCACACTCAAGGAACCAATACTCCTTGATAATTTCATGGAAGGGGGTTCACTGAGTCTTTTGAAACACTAAATAAAGCTAGTAAGATCCAACATCAAACCCTTGTAATTATGATATAAAGCACGTTAAGTTCAGGTTTGTGAAAGCTATTGAGAAAATCAAGGGAAAAATCAATGCTAAAATCTTGCTTTTATGCATTTTACTGGTAATTGGGTCATTAGAAGTAGTAGCAGAAGAATTAAGAATTGCACATGATCTTTCCACACAGACAGCAATACCCAATACTTGAAATAACATCTTCACCTTGAACTTAGTGAAAACTGTTGAAATGTATTTTGTTGGAGGACTGAAAAGTTAAAAACTGAGGTCAGAAGGTAAATTTTCAAAGGCTACAGAATATTATTTATTAAAATTATGTTTATTACTTGAAACGTTGCATTTCTGAATTTAAATAACTTTCTGCAAATATTCTTCAAATTGAACCTATAATACACATATTTTTTTTGAGAACATTTCTAACAGCAACTCCAAAGAAAATTTGTAGAAAGCTTGGGAAAGGAAATAAACACAGGAAAAGCAAACTATACTGAATATTCAAGTGGGATTGTTTGGCAATTTTCCATTTCTAAAAATAATCAACTAATGAGGAATTTAGCATCTCAGATTTCAATGTCAATATCCCAAGGTACCTTGAGAAAATACATACTGCTGAGGACATGGAAGGAATAATTTCTAGAAGATATTTGTTTTGCCTGGAATTTTTTCTCAAATCATTCTTTCCCAAATTTTCACAGAAAAGGTAAATTTAAACCATTGCTACTTAATACACTTGAGTAATCTGAGAATAATTAAGACCTTTCTGTTGCTGTGATTAGTTCTATGTAATTCCTTACGGAACTGTACTATGGATTTTGATAGGTAACCTTAATAAGGAAATTCACCATTGGACAGAAAGGCCACATAAAGTCTACAGTTTTGTCTCTACAGCAGCTGTAAAGCCTTGAGTAGGCTACACAATGTGAATTTTAACAGCAGTAAACTGAGACCTAGAGCACATTAATTTTCCAATAATCCTTGCAGAGCACATGTTTCTCTGTTTCCCAATGGGCCACTAATCTGAGGAGCAGATAAGCACCTTGCCCAAGGCCAAGAGGCAAACCAGTGGCAGAAATAGAGAAAGCACCTGGAAAATTTTGTTTCACAGGCCTGTGTGAAACACCCAGGACACCTTCCGCCTTATTATTTCAACAGTGGTGAAGAGCTGCTCAGATCTTATCTAAGATAGAGTAAGACCACATTAAAAACCTGTTTTCTTTGTTATACTGCAATTTCAGGGGCATGCTACTCCTCCAGTGGTTTACATTTTAAAAAGGTAACTGGTACAAAATTAAACCTTTTAACTTGATTAAGATGTTGCTGTTTCCTGGGTATTAGCAAATAACATTTTCTTGTTTAAAAAATTACATACATTTCAGCATAGTTGCATGAAAATGGAAAAATCTTGCTCCCACAGTGATTGACTCAGCATCTTGTTGAATATTGCAATGTATATCATTAATTCATTATTCAGCTGTAATTATGTGATATGTTTTCCATATGGCAGCTTAAAATACATAGTGAGTATGTGTGTACTTAGTGAGATAAAGTATGTTCACTTTATATTTTATCATGACAGAGAAAGCTCTAAAACAACATTATTTGACACATAAGATGTGGGGGAAAAGTTGAGCCACAACAACCATCATTATAAATATTTATAGACATACCTTAAGTTTTATCTAAAGTTCATCCTGTTAAAGGACATGTTTTATGTTGTCCAATTCCTCTTAGAATATCAATCTAATAAGCACCAAATGAGGCTGAAGACAATGCTGTTATAAAAAATGGAGAAAAATGATTAAAATGTGATAATTATACTGACAGCTTATATGCTCAATCTAATCAACCAAGCTTCCAATTTGTCATAATGTACACTCACTCATACATTATTGCTTAATTATAGCAACACTTCTATTTCGAAAGGCTGTCAATCATGCAAATGCCCATCATTTGTCTCTATTTGCATTTAAGAGATATATTTTTAGTTCAGATTCAAAGCCTACTGTGAACCTGAATTAACCCTAGCTCGCTCTTTCATTTGCAAAGCTCATCCCTGTTTATTCCATGTTTGCTGTCTGTGGTAGTTTATGCTGTGTGATTTGCTGCTTTACAGTTCACCTGGTGCTGAAGAGATTTTTGAATCTCATATCTGTTTCTGAACAGGGGTCTCAGAGATGTATGTGTTCTTAGGAAATGCAGACCTGAGCTTGAACCATTTGGGTTTAACTGAATAAAATTAGCAGGCAATCTTTTCCTCAGTTCTGGATTTTTCCTTAGTGCTGCAGGAATGGGAAGAGAGCAGAGAATCTTGCCCTGCTTACATGGGTAGCCCTGCCAAAAGCAGTGGAACTAGTTGCAGGCTATAAGATCTAAAAAAGCATGAAAAGACATCCTTAATAAACATACTTCAAAATACGCATTCTGTACATATTAAACTCTGAATTGCTCTTGCTCTGTTTCTTTTGGGTTAAATGGTTTAATTATCTACTTTCAAGAACTTCTGCTCCTTCTGTGCTCCGCCTTCACTGACTTTCTGCTCTAGAGCATAGAGTGGAAGGGAAATCTGGCACTTTATGAGAGCACAGAGCAACCCAGCTACAGAAACACTTAACAGGCTGTGTCACCAATGGTAACAAAGAGAAGACTTAAGGAAGTTGGCAGAATTGTTAAAACACACTGGGAGCACTAAGGCAACAAAGGAAGCTGTGCAGTGCCCTCAGCAGGCAATCTTTTGGTACTAAAGAAGAGGAAGTGGTCTAACATGATATTGCTTCAGCATTGAGAGTTAAACCCACTATCTTACATTTTGCCGTCCTCCGGAGCTCTCTCTCAAACAGCACGTGCACTGAGAGCACAAGGGACAAGTCCTGCAATTCTACAGAGATGGTCTTCTGAATGCATCCAGCTTGTGGCAGCCTCTGCAGGACTTTTTAACTAGCCTGGGAGAGAGATCTTCAATTCACTCAGGGAAAACACAACTGTTTACTTTAGTCAGTACTGAGCCATTGACAATACACGGTAGAATTTATTTTTGGTTTGCTTCAAATGATGCTTCTTCCACACACACCCTTTGTTTCAAATTAAACAGTAGTATCTCAACCTAAACTTCAGTACAGATCTTGAGTGAGGCTACAGGTGCCTAATGCACTAGTTGAATAAGAGCATGCTTTATCAAGCAAGTTGACTACACAGAGCTGAGAAATGACACCCCGGCAGGAATCATCCCCCTGCTCTAGGCAGCCACCTCTCTGCATCATGTACCATAGCTGGGCTTTGCTTGCTGCTTTCCGTGGCAGTTTTCTGGAATCAAGAGTCTTCCAAGAGCCCATTGCCACCAGGTAATATCTGGAAACTCACAGGCTGTGGCCAACTAATTCTTGTCCCACTCCACGATGAGACTGGACTAGGCAGTTGTTTCCACCTTTTTTATGTTTATACCAATTACAAAAATGCACACGTAACTGCTCCAAATGACATTATTCAGCTTAGCTTTATTTTGCTCTTACACTTTCAATGACATTATCTTTGAAAATCTAATAACTTCACACACATATGTTTTATACACAGTACATCTATTTGAGCTTTAGATGGTAAACAAAACAAAAAAAATAAAATTCAAAATAGCAGCTCAGGGCAGCAAAGGAATTAAAAAGAAAAGACAAAAACATGGCATTTCTCTATGAAAAATGTCAAGTTATTCTTTGAATGTTGGCTCAGGAAAATCTCAATACATTTCTGGTAAATGAGGCATGAAGCATATTCTTAGAAATATGGTGTCCAGGAGATAGTAATACCCAATATTTCATCCTAATGGCAATATATAGTACTTAAAAAAGCTTGAACTTTAAATCAAACACTTTGGGGAGGACGTGACCAATCTATTAGTTTTTCAAATATAACTTAGTATCAACATGGAGATAGTAAACCATTTCTGGGAGCTTAGTTAGTTAAAGCCTGTTATAACACTGGAATGTGGGTTATTCTCTAATTAGCATGCAGGCAGTATGAGTGATCTTCCTATACCATTTGTACTTCTCCAAAACTTCATATTTCTTGACTGGAGTCTTATTGGGTCAAGATAACCCTTGGTGTATATACTCATAAAGGATGCACTACCTTTCATTCAGTACAATTATTTGGGTGGCAAAAATATAATATTTTTCATGCTTACAAAATTATAGCAGAAAAACCAAAAAGAGAGCACCATAGCATGCTTTTTAAAGACAGAATATTCTACTACTTCTAAAAAACCAGTATCGTATAAGTTCATTTTGTCCATGACTATAAAGTATTCTGAAGAAATTTATCTTTGCTATTTGCCATTCTATCTTATTTAAAAGATATGTACAACACCTTCCTCCTGGGACAAGTTGTCGCTTAAGTTTTCATCCATATCAAGCAAAAAGCAAATATGAGAGGCTTTGTATAGAGACCAATATCAAAATGTGTCTCTCAGATACATACCTAGTAGAAGAAAGTAGTGCTAACAATTATTCTTTTTAATTCTTCCACAGGAAGCACAAGAGTGCAGGTCCTTTCATCTCTTGTGAAATAGTTTAAAAATTTTGCTCAAATAATATCAAGTTATTATTACAAATTTACCATTTATGACAGTAGAAAGTTCTCATGACAGTGTCTTTTACTTTTGTAAAGTCCAAGCTATATCCACTTGAAAAGAATGCTACCAGTTATTTTCTTCAGATTTTTACTAGATTTCTGCACAGTTGTGATGCAGAAAGAGCGACAAGTCTTTTCTAAACTAGTAACTCAGTGTGCAGAAGAAGGATACAGTTCTTGTGTAGGTGAAATGGCGTTTCTGAAAAGATGCCTCTGGAAAAGCCTTGTGTCGTTTTTCTGGTCAATGTCCTTTACTTCCACTTGACAGAGCAAGCAATTTTAGGAAGGACTCCAAATCTAGCAATTTTGCACTTGATTTCATGCTGACAGCCACAGTGTACCAACTGTTGAGGCTACTTGGGTGTCAAGCCTTTCTCCTGATTCTTCTGGTTATTCTATGTGTCGGGAGAAAGATCACTTCTGTTTGGCTTTAGCACGTGCTAAAACACAAGCAAAATATAATTCTTTCAGAAAAGGGGCCATAGCCTAAAATTGGCAAATAGACTCAATTAATCAGTTTTTAATTAATAATTCTGTTTGAAAATCCCTTGTTAAAGTGTTTGGTAGGTCTACCGTCCTGTCTCACATGTAGCTTTCTCTTTTGTTCACCCTTTGCAGTCTTTCCTCAGAATTTTTTCTCTGAAATACATGTATACAATGGTGTGTAATGTGGAAGTCTGCTCTACTACAAGCTCTCTAAGCAAGGACCTGCAGCCAGTTAGTTACCTACTGGTAGCAGGATACCACCACACTTTTTGTCTGCCTTTCATAGGCATGTGCCATCCTCTTGCTCACCTCCTTATTTATATTCCCAAGATGAAAAACGCTTATTGGCTAAGTTTTCCATACCTTGCTTATCAAACAAAGGAAAGCTTCTAAGTGAATTTAAGGGCTTCTTACCTGTAGACCAGTCACTATTTAGAAAAGTCATTTGTTCCAAGTGACACTGCTCTGGTGCCCTGCAACAGCAGCCAGAAGCCATTTCTGGTCTCTCCCCATGGTCATTGCTCAGGATTGACAGCAAACTGCTCTGACAGGCACCTCAGAGCTTAAATACGATGCCCGAGTACCTGTGGCCTCTCTCTGCTCTATGCTTTGGTCCTAACAACATGTTACAGCAGTAACTTAGGAAAACCTGCTGCCTAAATTTGAAAC
Source organism: Scolopax mira (assembly GCA_004320125.1). NCBI lineage: Eukaryota > Metazoa > Chordata > Aves > Charadriiformes > Scolopacidae > Scolopax > Scolopax mira. The sequence goes on from BJBW01001135.1 coordinate 123,415, forward strand.
AGCGAAAGTCTTTTGGTAATACGGACAAAACCTTCACTTTTCTCTGGTTGTTCATTAGACTGTCTCGATGCCTGTATGGTCATTTCAGAAAGTAGTTCCTGGGTTCCTTCTCCCGTCCTCTTTCCAAGCAGAGTTGAAACAAGAGC
>BJBW01001135.1:128560-289856 GCA_004320125.1 Scolopax mira
TTTTTTTACTCAGTGCCTGCAGGTTCAGATAAAGTGAAGTTCTTTTTCATATTAATTTAATATTATTTTCTTCCCCTCTCTAAATTACCCAGCACACATTTATCAGTTCCTTTAAATATTTGAGCTTTCCTTAAGAAGCCCAAACCCAAAAGTCCTTGTGATTTGGGATTTAGAGCACCATCTACCAAGGATGGATAAGTGAGCAGAAGAGCACAGACCTGCAGGAGCAGGGAAAGTGGAGTTTTTTTCTCACAGAGAAACACCAGACATCCCGATACAAGTTCTTCTGCACTACAATGTCCTCCTGATTTACATAACTGCAAAATAGATGAACATGAAGCCTTTTTCCTGGACTTCAGTTTATTTCATTTCAGTGTTTGAAATAACAGAACATGAGTGTGTTACAGCTATACTATTATATTCTCATAATTAGTCTCTAGAACAGCAGGAGGAGGGCTGGTCTTTTTAAGAAGGGATATTTTAAGTAATTTATCAGAGCTGCTGCTTTTAGTAGTCTGAAAAAGCATTTCTGAATTTCACTGAATATTTTTGGAGTTGGAAGGGATCATAGAGATCATCTAGTCCAACTACTCTCTAAAGCAGGATTGCCTAGAGCTAGAGCATGTTACTCAGGACTGCATCCAGGTGGGTCTTGAAAACCTCCAAAGAAGAAATTTTTTCCTCATATTTGAGTGGAACCTCCCATGTTCCAACTTGTGCCCGTTGCCCACTGGCAACCACTGAAAAGAGTCTGGCTCCCTCCTCCTTCAACTCACCCTTTAGATCCTTATATGTATTGATAAGGTCTCCCCTCAGCCTTCTCTTCTGCTTATATAAAAATCTTTCAGATGCAGACGTCCTGCAGCAATTCAAAGGTGGGAGAAAAATCTAGTAGCTTCCCTGAAAATACTACAAAACTCCATGTTCTGGGCACTGACAGCTTTCATTACAGGCCCTGGGTAGCATGAAATGTATTTGCCCCCGTATTGTTTGCTCACAAACGTTCAAAAGGAAATCTCAGTATCCCAATGTGAAGTTTAAAACCCAGGGCTCCTTTCAGCTGGTGTGGGTGAGATGGACTAAAGGGTGAGCAGTGGGTCTGTAAAGCACAGGCACAGCACAGCTCCCTGGGCCAGTTGCTGCCCCCTCCGCTACGTTTCAATTGTTTTTACTCCATTTCCTTAACTGGCACTGCACTGGCTGAATTTAAAAACAAGGCTGCCGGGTTGGGGAAAATAAGCTTGAAAACAAACATTTGCTGTTCAGCAGATGAGTGTGAAGCCAAAAAGCCAGAACAATGCTGAGGTACCAAGAGCTTTTTAAGCCTCATTGACAGTCCTCCTGTGGTTTAAAAATACATTTAAAAAGAATTAAATCTAACAACACATTTTAAAATAATCAGAGAAAATTGTATTGGAAATAGACATCCCATACACACAATAAATTGCCTAGCCACATTTTTAAATTAACCACACAGTGTGATATATAAAATTCAGCAATAACATTTTACAATTCTAATAATAACATGCAGTCTGCAGGCGTGTGATTCAGTACACATTCCTTGGGAATGTATTTGGCCTTTGGCCCTGTGTCTCACAGGGCTCCTGAGGAGAGAGCAGCATGCCTATAAATTTATGACTGGATTACCTGTCATGTGTTATTCCTTACCTAATTGTTTCTGTAACCTATTGTTATCCTTATTATTGTTCTTTCCCATTATCCACTTAGGACTGCTTAATGTACGTGTTGCAGGGGAAACAATGGAATTTGAGTCAATACTGTGTTTTTCATGAAAAGGCTATTTTTTACCCCAAAATACAAACAATATGGCTATAAATATTCCCTGTCTTCCATATATTAAATGTTGATGTACATTTAAACATTGATTTAAAATATATTTTTTTCCTTTTATGGTTAATACAGAAAGAGTTGTAAATTACAGCTGGATTCTAAGGAGAAAAAATAAAATAAAATAAGTACCCTCTGCTCAGGACCCCACAACGCTGGATGTTAGAAAGGCTGGAGCAAAGGAGTAGATGCCCACAGAGCTGCTGGTAGTAGACATTAGGGAGCATGTGAGGATTTAGGAAGCAGCCAGGAGTCCAGAGGGAGGGAAAGAGACACAAGGAGAGCAACCACCTCCTTCCTTGAGAGAGAAAAATTCCCACTTCTTCCTGGATGGCTCCTCTGGCTGTCCCCACTGTATCACACTGCAGGAATGAGATGGCTCTGGCTGTGCTTTTGCCCTTCATCTAGCTCACAGTGTGCCCTTTGCCCTCTCAGACAGCTTGGTATGATGGATCTTGATGACATTTAGCCAGAATTTTCTTAAACTTTATGTTTAATTTAAAATCATCCATGACTGCATTCAGATGACTTCTTCCCTGGTCACAGATATAAATCTGCTATCAATAATAGTAGAAAAGGCAACTGTAAGTAAATTTCTTTGACTGTTCAGATTTATATCTGGTATTTTCCACTAAATCTGTGGTAGTACAATGAGAAAAATCTTTCAAACTGGTAAAAAACATAGCATTAGTACATGCAATATTTTGCACAGCTCTAGTACTTTCCAATTAAACACATTATAGACTTGATAAAGCCTCTCTGAGCACTTTACAATTTTTAAATATAATATCTAATTTCCATCGCATGAGGTCTCTACCTCATTATGCCATCATGTAAGTGGTGAAATTAGGATATAGCAAGGGTAACTAACTTGGTCAAGGACATAAAAATACACAAGACATAGCCACTTGCTCTGAGAGGCTTCTCTGGCAGACTCAAGACTGCCAGATAAGAAGTAAAAGCAATGCACTTAATAAAACCTGTTATTATTGGTTTAAAGCACATGACAGCTATGTTTACTTAAAGAATTGAGTCAGGCTTTCTTGGGAGAGAATATTCTATAGACACCTATAAAAGGTTTCTTCAACATAGTTCTGGAAACTCCTGATACTGTAGTCATGACATTAAAAAAAAGCCTGTTTCAACTCATGCATTTCAGCAATTCAAGTAGAGCATATTTTACACAAATATTTTCTTCACCTATCTTAGGTCCAATGCCATAGCTTAGAAATGTAGTACGTTTTAAAAAAAAAAATAGCAAGATATATTACACAATTTGATGTTTTGCCCTCAAAGAACAGTAATGGAAAAATCGTATCACACAGCACTTCTGCCCACGCTTGCAAGCTAGAACCATAACAGCATATGTTAATGTATATTATCTAATGGACTTTTAATTCCCTTATAATTTAGGGAGTCGTAAAGAGAAAGAAAAAGTGTGGAGAAAGAATATGAGGATACCAGTATTCAGCAAGAAAACATTCATAAGTTTTGAAACTTTAATTTGTAGGAAAAAAGCAGATTTATGTTTATGTCATAATAGTTTTAGCATAACCTCTTATAAATACATTCACTATTCCAATATAGATTTTAAAAGTCTGCGTAAGAGAATTTCATTTTGCTTAAGAAACAAAAAAAAAAAAAAAGAAAAAGAGAGAGAAAACAGATCCTGCTTACCTTTCTCTTCACTGATTCCTTCAGCTTGACAGGGTGATCAGTTTGGAGAGCAGGATTTTGTTGATATCAAAATGGAAAAATTTGAATTATTCAGTCACTGAGAGACTGAGGCACAAGACAGGTCTCCTCCCTCACCAATTTTGTACCACTGTTACTCCATTGAGCTGAATCACGGAAGAAAGTAAAGCAATCAAGCCACTTACAGTAAGCTCTTATTTACTGCATCCTTTGGAAAGCAGGCATGTATGATACTAGACATTCTGTCAAAAAAAAAAATTCATCTTACTAAATTCTTACCAGGTTTGGTTTTAAATTGGTAAAGTTATAACTCTTATTTAAAACTCTGTTTTAGAGTGACATGAAATAACTTGTGTTTAAATGCACATAACGGTTTTAAAATGCAATGACTCAGGATATTCCTGGGCTAGGTGCAACTTCTGTTTGTTCCATTAGAAAGCTAGAAATAGTCTTTGAAAACGTATAAATCATATGTTTTTAGCCGTTAAGCATCACAAATACCAGATCTGAAACTTGTCACTGGTGTTGTAGTATATTAGGCATAATGGAGCAAGAGCCAGTGTAATTTTGGAGAGGAAATTCTACTTTCTACTGGAAGAAGGTAATTCATTCTAGAATCTTGTTTCTTTGAAACATGGCAACTCAGTGCTTTGGCATGTTAAAGAATCATATGTTTAAGCAACAAACATTGCAGAAAGGTTGGCTAGGCTGGAAACACCGAATTAAGGTATTTAATCTTCTATTTAAGCATGTGCTTTGAGATGGACACCTCTCATGCTTGAAGTTAATTTCACTGGAAATTTCTTGTGTAGAAAGCCCAGAAAGTTAGTAGGGCACAAGCTACATACACTTTCAACATAAACTTCAAAATATTTTTAATTCCACTATCTCAAGTGGAGAAGAAATGGTGTATTCTCCCTCCTTTGACTACTCATATACACAATCAGTATTGCCCCAATATGGAGAGCATAGGCACAGCATTTCTCTAGAAGCTGTTTCCTTTTTTGAGGTCTCCATCAATCTCACTGATCTGAGGATGTAGCTGTCTACAAAGATGAGCATACGATGCACCACAGAGAAAACATCTTATATTCCCACAGTGCAGAGAGTAATTTTTTCTTCCAGATAAACAGTAAGAATCCTAAACTGTTCATTACAATGGACTCATTTTGCTGGAAATATTAATCCCATCTTACAAAAGCATTTGAACACATTTTTGATTGTACTTAATTCCTCAAATACTTTACTGGGTTAAGGCTCAAGTGAGTATTATATGCAACAGAGTTAATTCTGGTTTATGTATATTTATGTGTGTGTGAGTAACTCTGTTTAGGTCAAGTAAAATAAATGCAAAGACAAGCATGTTAGCAGCAAAGTGACCCTTTAGAAGTCCTAAAAAATTACTCTTGCAGTCCATAGTCCAACATTTAATAATGCTGAACTTGATAAGGGATCTCAGAACATGAAAAAGGAGATCTGAAAGGCACCTTTATAGAAAACAATTGATTTGCTTCATTTCATTGAAATGGCTAATGCTTTGATGGTTCATATTTACAATAGCTTGTCCTGTTCTTCAATGGAGTTGATATGTTGGAGTCTTTAACACCATAAACTTGATCAAAACTTCCTGGGTAATAAACAGAGCGGATTTAAGATGTGAGCCCCCTCCCCATCATGTTACTGCAGCCCATCTGTGTGCCAATTTGTAACTAAAGACATCAAGAAATGTGTTCTTCATGCTCAGATGCCCTTGGTAGTTGAAAATAGTTCTGAGAGCTCAATATGCAAACTGGTTTCAGAGTCTGAAAGACTTCAGAGTGAAAGATTTGACCTTCTGTAGCAAAGGCTGTAGCTTGGCTAAATCCATTACTGAGAGCAGAGATTTTACACACTTGACAACACAATCTGGATTTTAAGTTTCACTGGGCTTCAAAAAAAAAAAAGAAAACAACAAAACCCCAAACACCCCAACTTTCTCCCTACCTTTCAAAGGTTAAATGTCTTCCCACCATCCTAGAATTTACATCAACTACCAAAGTTTCCATGATCACATATAACCATATTTGAAGGGTGAGGTGTGGGGAGTGGCAATTGAAACTTTAGTCAGAAGAGAATCAAAACTTTGACTTCTCACTCTCTGGTTCAAACCAGTAATAAGTCATTAGAGAACAACAATTCCCCCGCTCTCCAAAAGCTGTGTTTGTCATCAATGAAGATATTTTATATTGTCACTGCCACTCCCCGTCTGCAAGAGCTCTGATGAAATATACAGCATCTCAACAAATGCAGTCCCAAGCAATTCCTTCCAAGGGATGCTGGGCTGAGCTGGGACAGAGGGCAGTCTGCTAAAATCACACTTGAAAAGTATCACTCTTGCACATTGTGATCTCTGTGTTGTGACCATGTGATTGGACATTTAGGCAGTACTTTCTAGGAAGTTTATCTTAACTCATCTGTCTGTTTTTTATCCCGTTCTATTAGTTAGTTATTTTCCAAGAAAAGTAAACAACGGGATAAAATAATACATAATTCTTAGTCTCACAATGATACAAAACCAGTATGGCAATTAGATTTAAGAGTTAGGTAATCACACTAGGAGCAAAGTTATTTGTCACAGACTTTCTATGCTGGTATATATCACTGACAATGTTTTTTGCTCATTCTAAATTTCAAATAACTTTGAATTCTTAAGTGTGTATCAGCAATCATACTTATGTCTGACTGTTAAAGCTACCTCCTGGGTCATCATCTCAAGGGTATTTCTGACACTTCACAATTATAGACTGTTTATACTAGAGAATTATAGTTGTAGTACTTGCTGCTCTCACGTTTCATTTTGTCATTTGTTTTCTTGCAAATCACTGAAAGCACATTTCAAAACATAATTTGAAGCATGGAGATATGCAGATAGGTGTCCAGTGTGATTTTCATACACACTTAGTGTCTGACTCCCATAAAAGCAGTAACTTTATAAAGCTGTCTCAGAATCAGAGCCTCCACCACAGACATTTCAACATTTATATCTCTTTTCTGAAGTCTTCTTAAGACTTCAGACTTAAGTTCCCTGAACAAAACCTGGCCATTTTCAAGATAATGCCGTTAACAACTATAAACAAAGATTTCACTTTATTCTTATCTACTACTGTCACATTTTTAAAAACTAAAATATAAAAGGGGGGGGGGAACAACACCAAACACAAATCAGGTAACTAAAAAAGCTAATAACAGAAAACAGAGAGGTTTTTCTTGCAATCATCTCTGCAGAAGCTTTATGAACAAGTATTCCTAAATATAAATGCTTTTTTCCATATTTGTGCAAGTCTGGTTGTCCTTTGGACTTCCCTAATTCCATGCATTCTTTTAGCAATATGATCAATTTGATCTATGTATTGCTTTATTATGTTGTTCTATTTCTTAAAGCAAGTTTTCTGAATTTCTGGAGACGAAAACAGATTTATTTTCCAATAAATAAGTCTAAGCATCTTCTCTTCAAGAAGGACCATGTTCTCTATCTTTCATTATGTTGCTCACTACAAATAAATACATTGTTTTTAGTAGAGGGTTAATTATAATAATAAAATTTAACTAATAATAAAAACATAGATAAATACTAGAAAGAATTATAACAATGAATTCCTCTCCAAATTAAAGAAAATGTCTAATCCGGGTGAGTTGAAAAAGGGTTAAAAAAAATTGCAAGAATTCAAGAGGCTTAGATGACTTTGGAAACACAGATCAAAAACAAAGAGACTGGAAGTATAATTAACTCCATTACTGCTCAGTCAAATGAAAACAGCTGTGACACCCCGTCTTATTTATGACAGCAGCAAATAGCTCTATTCCCTTGCTGGTTATTGCTGTAGGACAGCAGTGGTTCTACAGCAGGTGAAATAGAAACAAGCTGCTAATATTTATGTCACCAGATCAGGTTATGGATACAAGATTTATGCAGAAGTTCTATAAAAATATCCGAGTAGCTTTTATATCTTCCTGCAGCAATCCTTTTCCAATAGCAAACTAAATATCTCTTTATTAAATATGATCCTGCAGTCTTAGTATTGTGGCACAAAGGCAGCTCCCTCACTGCTAAAGATGCGACTGTGTTTTCAGTGAAAACCTAGTTTTGTTCACTCTGTAAAGCTAAATAAAGGGCATTTAGGTCTCAAAACCACTTACTTGTTTGCAGATCCAAGCTAGACTTTGTCAATGTGGAACGGGATATGCAATAGCTTGATAATAGAACTGTTTGCTGTACTTCAAGGAGCCCGGGTTTGCTTTTAAGAGTATGAAAAGCAAGCAAGAAAAAAAGTTTTCAGATTAAATCCCTTATTTTATTAGCAAATATCATTAGAACAGATGCTACATACATTGATATAAAAAATGTGAGTGGGCAGAAGATTTTGTAAGGTGTTTTTTTTATCCTGCAACTTCAATCACTTTGCTTCCTATGCCTAATCAGTCTTACTTCTTACACAAACTGCCCATTACAAAATGGCTGAGAAATAAAATTGCCAATAACAGGACAGCAAATAAAGCAAGTAGGATGTTGCACACTTCACTGCTAACCCTTTTTACCCTCTCCCCTGCTCATCAACCTCCCCCCTCCCGTTCCCCTCCAGTTTCGATGCTGCCTATACTCCTCAACCCCACAGTATGTTGAGACTCGCTTGCTCCCCACCACAGTGACTGCCTGCACCCCCAGAGATCCAGAACCCTTTCTTTCTCCATGCCTCCTCTATTATGCAGACACACACCCCCTCTATGGCCGCTGTCTTCCAGGGGCTTTGAGCAACTTTGCCATCCCTCCTGGAAGAGGTCACCTCCTTCAGATCCACAGATCCCATGTCAGTGACCTGAGTGGCACATGAAGCTCCTGATTCCCTCCTACTGCAATGGCATATGCCCAAAAGCTCCTTCTCACCTCTCCCAACATCACTCCTCTTTTTTATGGGTGTTCAATATAAAGAGTAACATCAGGAACTATCTGCTGGGGTATGGCTATGCTGGAATACCTCTACAGCACTGTGCCACCATCCCCAAGTAATGCAGTATTAATGGGGTAGCTAAAATTGGGGCTCAGACAGGAAGATGCCACACAGACATGGCTATGTGCCCCCCATCTGGTTCTTGCATATGTTATTTTAGTATTTCTCCAAAATCAACAACATTAATGTTACTTGTAATCTCTTGGACCCACCAACTGCATATCCAGACAGAAAAGCCATCAAGATGACCACAAGGGTTTCAAATGCCAGTAGAAGCAAACTTGACCTTTTTCTACCACACAAATATGTGGACCTAGAAGATCTAAGACTCCCTCCTAGTTTCACTTTCACCAAAAATAACATGCAGAGGTCTGCTGAGTGACTACACATGCATTTAAGTATTTAGTTACCTAAGAGCACAGCACAAACCACATCGAGCTCGCCCTGTGGTTTCATCATTATACCTTTACCCAGTCATTTTGGTTTGTACCTGTCCTCAAGAACCTCCAAGAATGTGTTGGCTGGCCTTTAACCTCTTGTTACTGACTATTTTTGAAGACATTTTTTGGTCTTGACTCTCGCAATGACTTAGGAGAGAGAACACCGGAGTGAAACTCAGGGTCTGACAAAGCTATGAGCAAAACTCCAGCTGGCCTCAGTGGAGTCAAACTTTTTGCAGTACACAACAACAACATGGTACCCAACCACCACGTTAAGACAACTTGTCATTGTGACACTAACACTGAGCCCAAGCTCTCAGCTCTTCTGTGATGCAAATGGTTTGCCTTGATCTGGCAAATAATTTATCCAAGTTTTGAGTAAGACTAGGAAAAAAAAAAAATTTAACTTGCAAAGGGGTTAATTCCTTCTAGTGTTTACTTCCTGCACCATGGAGAAGCAGCACTGGACACCAGTAGGAAATAAGGACATAGCAACCATATTTTCTGGGACTTCTCTTAGGGAATAAAATTCATCTTTCTTGTTTAGTACAAAGACCCAGAATCACAAGATAATTTGTACAAGCAATGGCAAGAGAAGTATTACTAAAATAATGAAAAAGTTAAGTGTTTGCCTCGACAGCACTGACATCCCAAATGACCTCCCTGCCTCCTCTTGGAAGAAAGGAAAAACTCCTGGCTCTCCCAGTCTCCCTGCAGCTGCAGCACAGCATGGCCACGGCATCTACGAAGGCAACACATAGTGGATGGCTCTGCTGGCAAGGGCTGGGCTTCCCGCTGAGACACCCCTGTGAACACCTCTCTGAGAGCTCCAGGACAAGTGAGCTGAGCACCCCTGGCAGCCAGAGCCTCTCTGCCGTGGTGTTACCTGTGAGAGGTAGCAGGATCGTTGCCCACATTCTCCACCATACAAGCCTTATGAGGAGAGGCTGAGGGAGTTGGGGTTGTTCAGTCTGGGGAAGAGGAGACTGAGGGGAGACCTTATCGCTCTCTACAACTACCTGAAGGGAGGCTGTAGAGAGGCAGTGGTCAGTCTCTTCTCCCAGGTCACAGATAAGACAAGGGGTAATGGCTTCAAGTTGGACCAGGGGAGGTTCAGGTTAGATATGAGGAAATATTTCTTGACTGAAAGGGTTGTCAGGCATTAGAATAGGCTGCCCAGGGAGGTGGTTGAGGCACCATCCCTGGAGGTATTCAAAAGACAAGTTGACATGGTGCTCTGGGATATGGATTAGTGTTGGGTTGGTGTTGTTTGGGTGTAGTGGGTTTTTTTTGTTTTGTTTGTTGGTTTTGTTTATTTGGTTTATTTTCATTGGTTGGACTAGATCCCTTCCAACCTAAGTGATTCTGTGTCACGCTGAGCAGACTCAGGAGTAGGGTTTTTCATTTGGGCTTTGTGAAGAGGGATAGATCCTAAGAATTATTATGAAATTACATTTTTTTGCTTCTTCTGGGTGAATTATTTTGTTGAAGGAAAATTGCAGCCAGCTGTAGGTAGCTTTTTGTTCTGTAAGAGACCCCTCCAACAAAGAGAAACATGGAAGACCCAGAGCACAACAGAAGTCTGGACTGGTCAAAAGAAGGGCAAGGTACAAGGGATGCTGCAAAGGGCACAAGCTGGCAAGACCAAATATCTTCAAAATCTGTGGCCAGGAGCCAAACTAGGTACCTGAGGCATGTGCACAGAGAGGCCTGATGTCCCTCAGAATCTAAGCAGCCTTGCACTCTGTTGACCAACAGCCAGAGGAGCACAGTACAGCCTAGATGCCTCAAAGGGTGCCACAAAGCCAGGTTTTGCTGCCGAATCAAACTCTGAGAGCTGACAATGAGCCCTGGACCACCTTCTCAGGAAAACATCATTCTCTTGCCTTCTGTGAAAGGTTGTGGTCAAATCAAAGAATACGGTTGACATGGTAATAAATGTGTTGATACAGCAGATGCCTCCACCACATTGGTCTTGTTATTTTGTAGCTTGCCAATATCACGTCTATAAATTTTCCTGTATCCAAATAGCAAAATTAGAAGATCCTAACAGTCATTTGTGAAGAAGCATATAAAGCTACCAACAATCAACACAGGAATAAATAATTTTCAACCGAAATATCAGATACACACAGAAACAGATTCACTGCTTCTGGCGTATCTTCCCAAATTTGGCCTACAAAATAAAGACAGGTAATGTTTAAAAACTAGAAACAAGCAATACAGACTGCCCTGGTACAATTCTGTTGATCTTTCAGCAATGTAATCAAGAGAAGAACGTTACCGGAGCCATTCATGTTTATAGAAATTAAACAGTTGTTTTCTTAAAATAAATATAATGGCATTTAATATAATTTATCCAGAGAGTAGAAATATAATAGTACACTAAAAAACACAGGAACTAAAGATAAAATCCACATTTGAGTAAGACATACTGTACTCAGTTAAAATAACAGCTAAATGTCAGCTTATGTTTCTGTATAGGAACATCTTTGACCTGCAAAAGACCACAAAAAATATTTTGACTTTAATACAGGGAGCTATATTAACTCTATCTATTGAAAGGAAAAAAAAAAAGGATGTTTAATTAGCAGCTGTAAGTTGCATATTAACCTCAAAATAAATTCATTTCTTTATCTGTTGCTAGCCCATATCACTGAGATGGCAATAGCAATTAAAAACAAGTCCATAATGTAATACATTTAGGCAGCCTCAATTCTTAAGTGTGCAAAAATAGAGATATTAAAAACCACCACCCTGATAAGCTTCTGCTTTAAAGATGAGACCTCATATGCCAACTTTCAACAGAGAGTGATTTCTTAAAGTCAAGTCATAAACCCTAAAAACGGGATTTCATGGAGACATTATAATTTATAATACTTCTGCAATTTTCAATTATTCAGATGCTCATAGTCCAACAAATTGAATAATGAATGGAGTAATGAATTGAACCCTGACAAGATGATAACAGAAAATATTATGAGTAGTCAATACACAGCGGAACTCACTTACAGAAAGATCCCTCAAAGAAATAACTTGTTTGAAGGACACATTTTCTCCTGAAATACAAAAGACTTGGAGAAAAATGTGTGCAGGAGTTGCCATTAACAAATAACCGCTAAAGCCATAAACCTGCAGAACAGTATATTTCTAGTGACCAAACTGTGAATCATAATCATAAATAGGCCAGTTATATTTTGTGTGGATGTAGGTTATGCATTTCATTACTGCTTTTTTTTTTCCTCCCTCTAATGCCACAGAGAGAGAAAAAGAATGGCCATATAAATTCTTAAACACTTTAGCTGCAGGCTTAGCCTTGGAGGTGTGATGATATTCCACAGATGCTAAAGCACACGGGTCTTAACAGTATTTAATACATTTGCATCAACACTGCAAGCCAGAAACATAAATAATAGAAGTCATAAATATACTATTCAAAAATGGTGATGGCTAATGCACGTTTGTATCTCCCTCCTAGTATTTAAAGAAGCAGTGCAGGCTGATAGTAAATGCCAGGTTTGAAAAAATCCCATGGATTAAAACAAAACACTATTCTACATTAAAGAGATAGGCAAGTTATCCTACATATTGAAATTTTTATGAGACATTGATCACTCCTTCAAACAGAGGAAAACACCACCATCTTCCAAAAATTGACCCTGAACTTCATGCCTAAAATCAAAATAAGCTTTTTATGGAAGTTTGGAAAATACTGGACTAACTACAAGAGAACAAAAATAATAAAAAAAATCCAGTCTCCTTTTGGAATCAATCCAAACCAAAAGCCAGTTATTTGTGGCATGTTTTGTTTGAATCAAGGGTTGGTCTTCAGTGCTAGGTCAATGGTTTTATTGGGTTCACCCTGAAGACCTGTATAGCTGTAAACACTGGAAAAGATGGAAATAAATTTAACAGCTCAAGACATTTTGTGATTATACTTTCGCACTATCTATTTCGATTGAGCAAAGAAAACTGGCTGGTTGCAGAAGCCCCCTGAGCCTAGTTACATTGTGTTTCCTTCAAGCCAGGGCAAAACCCAAAAAGTTTGGACATCTATATCTAAAATTCTTGGACTTTCTTGAGCCCAGCTGACTTCTCACCCTTTCCTTGTAAGCTGAATAACTCTACTTCATGGGACTATTGGGAAAATGTGTTTATTTCAGTGAAATAGTGAAACAAACCAACCCTTTCCAGAATTCTGAAACGAAAAAACCAAAACCAAACACAGTTATGCAATAAACAGTGGCCAGTTAGCACAGCCCACATTTCAGATGCATCTCTAGGCTCCCTGTTCCTATATGGACACTTTTAATGTGAAATAACAGCTCATCAAAAAGCTACATCAATTGGGAAAATAGATCTGTACTTTGGAAGTCTCCAATATTGGCATAACTCCTACCACACACAGTTTGCAGCTCACCACCCTTTCAGAAGGTATTTGGTCAGCCCTCAGCACCTAGAAGACCTGTTCTTATTTCACGGAGAAGTGCAGATCTCTCCTGTAATACTGTACATGCAGAATTAACTACATGGATGGAAGAAATAAATATATACAAATATCTAAACAGTGTGTATATGTTTTTTTTGTATTGATTTCCTCTATAACAGAGAGAAACGCGCATATCTGGAAGTTTGGACTAGCACTAGCAAGTTTGCCTTAACAATGAATTAGTTTTGAAAATGAGATTCTCTAAAAGAATCATTGTAATTACACTTAAAAACCACATTTATTTTTTTCAGTACCCTGCTGGTAGTAAGTGACCTCCAATCATACCCTAAACATTAAACTGCAGCCTTTACCTTTCCATTTTTCTTCAGAAATTGTGTTTGGTTTTTTTTTTTTTTAAAAAAAAGGTCTGTCACTGTTCTCTTTCCATGAGCATTTTTTTCTACTATTTAACTCATCGGTTGTGGCAGCTTGCATTGCTTATCAAATTCAATATCCCATTATTGAAATAATGATCTAGCAGTAATTGATTTGTGTTTATGGTTAATATTTAACAGCTGAAAGTACATTTTCCTAGCCAGAATAATAATTTGCTGCCCAATTCTGTCACAGTATCTCATACTGAGTAACTCCAATAAAGTCAATGGGACAGTTTACTCAGTATAGCAAGACTCAGTGTAGCACGGGGGTACAATTCTTAATCAAAGATTAAAACTTTTGAAGAATTTTAAATAAATTATTTCTATCAGCCTTAAGCTCAACTGCTATTGAGTGGAAACTGTCCCAGAGAGAACCTAGCAACTAGTTTTATATAGGCTGAAACTGTGCTCACCTTCCTGCATTTCATAGCCATAAACTGGAGTGCTAAAGGGAAAGACATGCAGGGTTCTTCCAAAGGATATGGGAAAGATCTTTGCTAAAGGCTGACCTGGAAATAGTCTATGCCCCACCTAAAAAAACAAGTCTACTGGACATAGATTCAGCTGTTCTCAAAAGGATGTTTCACCAAAGCAATCTAAATGTAGTGTGGTGCCATCAGTACAGTTTTGGTATGGGGGAGCCTTGCCCCTGTAAGTTAGGGATTTAAGGGAGGGAAGATTTAAAGTTTTTTTTAAGGAACATAACATATGGAAAATGTCAGCTACTGTTAAAGAAAATCACCTAAAATGTATTTCTGAAGCACTGGCACCACTAATACTTTTTTTCCAATGGTATTTTCTTCAGCTGAAGCCTGTGTTTGATTTTTATTTTTTTTTACTACACTGATCTTGTCCCATAGGTTTCTGAACAGCAAAAGCACTGCTGTATATTCATCACTACTTTATATTTCTCATCCTTTGTCTGGTATCTTTCCAAGAAATGCATTTCACCCATGAAAAAATCAGTGATATGTGGATGATGAAGAGCCCTGGGAAGAGTCAGTACTGGGACCAGCGCTGTTCAGCATCTACTCTGCTCTCGTGAGATCCCACCAAAGCTGCAACCAGCTTTGGAGTCTTCAGAACAGGAAGGACATGGACTTTTTGGAATGGGTCTGGCAGAGGGCTGTGAAAATAGCACCCCTCCTATGAGAACAAAATGAGAGTTGGGATTGTTCAGCCTGGAAAAGAGAAGGCTCTGGGGAGACCTTATAATGCCCTTCCAGTACCTGAAGGGGGCCTACAGGAGAGATGGGAAGGGACTCTTTATCAGGGAGTATAGCAATAGGACAAGGGGTAATGGTATTAAACTCAAAGAGAGGTTATTTAGATTCAAATCAGACTGGATCAGAGCATCCAGTAAATCCCAGCTATGTACATGCTGCCCACTTAAAACCATTGCCTGTCCCAGCTATTCCAGGCAGACACAGTGCCTCTCTTCACACTTGTCCCCAGGACGCTGCACCATGGGGCTGGACATAGCCAGATGGCTCTTGTATCCCCTCATTTTACTGAGGAAATGTCTCCTTTGCTCATTTAATGGGGAATGCTGCAAAACACATAGGGATCCCCATGAAATGAAAAGGTCTGTTAAAGATTCAGATGTTATTTAACATCCCCTCCGACGTGATGATTTTTATATTTCTGTGAGAAGTAAAAACACAGCAGTGCTGAGAGACGAGGGGTTATGCTGCAAAGCACCAAAGAAGGATTCGCATCCTTTCTTGGAAGTGAACACTGAGGGAGACTTCAGAGAAGTGCTGGTGGCACTCTCCGAGGAGCTCTGGAACTCACTTTCTTTGGAGGAGCTCATCCTTGCTTTGGACACTGTTTAATCATCCCTATAAAAAACAATTTTTACTCCAAGGGATCCTAAAGATAATCCAAAGAGTACAAGTCATATTATTATTCAGTACAATACTCACTTTACACTCACACTTATACAAAATAAACAACAAAACCAGGGACAGCAACAAACAACAAATTGAAACAAGGGATGACACTTTAAGATGAAGTATTTAAAAGAAAACATTCACTCTTTCTTCTACAGATCCACTCTTAATCCACATTTCTTACTTATCCTACACCCTTCTCTTCCAAGAACCCTCCCCACTTACTGAATGAGGAATATACAGTAGATTGCAAAACCGTAGAACTTGTATACCAAGACAAATTCACTTAAGTATTGGGATTTGAGGGGCTTTTTTGTTGTTTTCTGTTTAAAAAAAGACATTTTATGTGGATACTGAGGGTGCCTCTAAGTAGATATTCTTAACTGCATACAGTCCTAACATGATTCAGCATGCCAATGAGAAGCCACTTTTTGACCAGACCAGATTTTATTGCCTTCAGCCTCCAAAGGTGAGGAGACATGCCATCGATCCAAACAGTGTTCTCTCCAGAAAGCCCCTAAACTTCATTCAGACTTAAATGGCAAACAAACCTGTTGCTCGTATTTTACACAACAATTAATATTATCACATTAGCATCTAACAACCAGATCCATATAATTTATCACAAAGTTAAAACCATTCCGAAGGAATTTATTTTTTATGTTATTTACACATCACTGATAAAACCAGTTGCTTACACAGTGGAGTTAAAAAAAAAGTCCACAAACAAAAAAGTATAATTTAAAACTGCAAGAGTGGTTATAAATATTGTGTTACTGTCTTTCTAATTGTTACAGAAAAATGAAGTGTTAAATCATGTTTTATTAAACCATATCTTCTATGAGAGTTTCTCTTCCCTGCCATTGTCTCATGTTTCATTTTCCTAACTCTGAAAACACTGCTGGAGTTAAATATAAAATAGGAAACAGTTTGGCTTTTTAAAATCATGGTTTATGGTTAGATTTACTAATACAATTAAAACTGCATCACTTCAAAGCCTGATGTATAAAACAGTTTTATCTAATGCACTAGGAAAGAACAGGCTGATGAACACTTTTGACTTACACAACGTACCAATTTGATCTATTAAACAGACAGCTCCACTCAGAGGGAGTCTGGTTTTGAACAGATTCCTTTATTTTTGGATAGAAAAATCTATAATGCCACTCAGAAAAGTCTTTAAGAATGTGCACTACAAATTTGAATGCGTATATATAGTCCTGCCAGACTCAGTGAGAGTCGATGTATTTAAACACCTGCACCTATGGAGTGTTTTGCTGGATGAGGGCTGCACAAAATATTGACATATGGATTAAAGCATAAGCATCCATAAAATACATATCTAAATCAAAACTGTAGCACAGTTCTAATTGCATTAAGCACTTGGATAACACTATGTATTTGGAAAATGCCATATGGTAAACACATACCTGGCATACAGCAGTCGATCATCCAGGATGAGGTGTCTTACGTACCTACAGATCTGACACTAAAGTCCTATTTGGAAGGTCAAAACTCAGACAAGTACAGTAGTTCCAACCTTAAGAAAGGCAGCTTTAAAATAATAATAATATTAATGACACATGGAACTTAATAAAGAATTTCTCACTTGTGGAGCTGCTTATGTTGGGCTTTCTGCAGGAGGAGGAGATGTTACCAACATTGTGGCTTGTGGGATCTGAGACTGAGACATCACAATGCTAAACACTATAGTGCAAACACAGTCCCTGCCATGAAGAATGTACTGCTTAAATGAGCAAGAGAAAGATGGTAAGAACGGAAATAAAGACTGATAAGCAGACTTGCCCAAGATCTCAGAGCAGACTAGTGCCATGGATATGGTTGGAATCTGCCTGACTGGTAGAGGGACATGGAAATAACAGAGACAATAAAAAATATTAGTTTTGGAAACAGAGATCAAATGGAAGGGGAAGTGCCTTCTGCCTCCCTGAACTCTGAGCCCCTAGAATTCTGGCTCATGATGGGAAGGAGTGTCCCAGTTCTCCCAACCAACTTCCCCTAGTAATACTGCTAAACCATTCCTACAGCAAACCATACTTCCTAGGGAAAAAAAGGGAAAAAGGCAAAGAACACCAGTCCCAAGCAGTTCAGAGACGAATTCATAAACCCCAGGCAATCTTCCCATTGGAGTATGAACAGCCATGCTCGTTGTACAGATGCTTTCTGGAGGCCAGATCCTAAAGATACTCAGGTTTCTTAGCACTTTCAAGGATTCAGAACTATCACTACAACAATTTATGAGTGCTGCAGCAGAGCATGAACTAGTTTCCACCACCTGCTGTAGTTATTGTTCCCCTAAACCAAACTTGAACAACAATAAGGAGGGAAGACTGCTTTCTGCTGAACCCTGCATGCAAATGAAGCCATCTGCAAGTAACTAGGTTATAAAATTTTAAGATATCACCCAGACCTTATCTAAAATGTATACGGTTCCTTTTTTTTTTTTCTTTTCTTCCTGTTTTTTCCCCCCTCCCTCTCTCCCCCAGGCAGAATATTGACACAAGAGAAATATCCTTTCTTGAGTTTTAAAAGTCATGCTCCTATAGTTGAAAGCACTCTGTCTGGCACAGCAAGCTCACACATTGTGCTCTTCACCTATCATTTCACCCATCTGTGTCAGACAAGGCCTCCTCTTGTCATGGAGACCAAGTCCAACACTGAAGGACTCAGCGTGAATGGAAAAGACCATGGTGACTTCTGTGGGACTTCGTCTAACCATTTAATGTCCTTCCTCAGGAGTCTCCCAGGAGGTCAGACTTTAAGAGAAGTCAATGCAGCACAACATACAAACACACTTGCACATTTGAGATATGTCTGTGGTGCACAGGCAAGTCTCCGGGATTTTTTAATAGAAAAATAAACAAGAAAGGTGGGGGAAAGAAGAGAAAATCTCTCTCTCTGATCATTAGTGTAAACCTAGTTCTTGGCACATTACAGAAAATTAGTAGCTTTTAAGAAAGGGCTTTTAATTGCTTAATCTAAGTAATGTGGACAATGGCATACGTGTTTTATTTTAGGGTCTATCTAGCCCACTCAGAAAATGTAATGGACCTAATTTTCATTTAGTATAGGTCTGTGCAGTTCCTAAAACATCTAAATGGCTATTAATTTAATCAGGTAATTTAACTATAGCTCTAGAAAAGGCCACCAGCTAGTTGTCAAGCAATGATTATGAGGATGACATTTCTATCCCATGATGCCAGAGGCAGACTTTGATACATCATTTTCTTTTTGAAGGTTAAACTCAGATAACCTGCCTTTGGCATTTAATTAGCTACATATTAAACACTCTTTTAATAATAAAATGATTAAAAATTTTATTGCTTCTCAAATGAGGCCCTTTTAGATAGATTTAATGACTTGGTTAGAGCACTATAGTTTGTGAACCAAACCTTAGTTAGACCAGTATATAGTATAATGATATGCTTTACAGCTTGCAAAATCTGTATTTTATTCAAATGACTGCCATAATCATTTTGGGTAAAACTTATAATGCATTCTTCTGTATTTTTAAGTCTAACTGTTAAATGTCATTGAAAAGTAACCGAGAACCAACCAATTTCAGGATTTAAAGAAATGATCAAATTCAGGTATAGTTACATTAAACTGCAGCAGGATTAATGTACTGTATTTTATATAGAAATTGTTTATCCTTTAAAAAAAAAAATCATTCTTCACAGTTCAGTGTCTGTTAAAAAAACCTACACCCTCATGTTCACCTAGCAATGATAAAAAAAGTGTGAAGTGTCTGACAGTCTCCGCTCTTTATTTGGTATAAAAAAGCTAGCAATTTAATGAAAACTGACACAAGAAAAGATAATATTTTTCCCATTCCTGCATGGTAATAACAGTGTCATGACTGCAAAATAGCTGTAAAGATAATAATTCCATGGGCTGTGCCCACAGAGCAAATAGTACTATTAGGGAAAGCAAGTACATTGCATTTAAGAATATATATATATATATTCATATCTGTGTGCATATAGATTTCTCTCTACACTTAAACCAAACAAGCACCTTATCTACAGATTAAGGTAATTATTAAAAGCTCAACTTCTTGCAGCCAGGAGTTTGGCCCACCAAAACCCCATCACCTTCACAGCCAGAACTAGGTCATCTCCTCACAGGCAGTTAGTTACTGCCAGAGACACATAATGTAGGAATCAACCTACCATCCAGTCCCCTTAAAAATAGTCCCTTAGGGAAGAAGTACATTGTCAGGACAGCTGGATAAAGAGGGAAGTTCATCTCCAGATCTGTCAACCTAGCACTTTTCATGAACATAAAAATGAAGGAGAAAAAACAAGAGCAAAACCAAAAAAAAAAAACCGGAAGAACTGAAGAGTAGTATCTTTTAAACTATACAGCTTAGTTGCCAAGTCTTTGAAGGGTTCCTCGTTGACTTAGACTCTGCTAGAAAGAGGAGTCTTTCCTCAACATCTCCTCAACCCAGTCATGCCAGAGTAAAAGCCAGAGCATGCTTAAACGCTCCCTTTACAGGTGAGTAGGACAGATTTGCCAAGACCTATTTGATAAAGAAAAAGGGGGAGGCCATCAAGATTATGGTTATGCCCTTTTAATTTTTAAACTGCCTTAGTCCCTGTCCAGGTGTAAATTAAGACAATCTAGAAGTTACACCCCAGGGAGGAGAGGTCTACATATCTCTGCTCTTCCCATGTCTCCTGTGTCAGGGTAGGCACGCAGCAGTGAAGTGTGCACCAGTGTTCTCACCACTGATGTGCACACGATTTTACACCTCATGTTTGACACAAGAAGCCATATATCTATATATGCCTCGTGTGCACTTTGGGGAGGTTCAGATTGGATATTAGGAAACATTTCTTCATGGAGCGGGTTATCAGGCATTGGAATAGGCTGCCCAGGAAAGTGGTTGAGGCACCATTCCTGGAGGTGTTCAAAAGACGGGTTGACATAGTCCTTCAGAATATGGTTTAGTGACTTTTGTCAGGGTTAGGTTGATGGTTGGACTAGATGATCTTTAAGGTCCCTTCCAACCTAGAGAATTCTATGATTCTATTCTATGATGGTATGTTGGCCTGGCTTGTTCTTGGGCTTGCCTGGATGCAGGTTGGCCCTGGTTGCTGTTGTTGGACCCAGTCTGCTCATCTTGTTCAGGTACTAGTACGCTGAGAAATCCTTGCCTGGACTTCCCTTGTTGTTACCCTTGTCTTCCATAGCATCTGCCCTTGGGAAGCAGCCTTCTCTTACTGTTCCCTGACAGGTGACTGGTAAACAACTTTTTTTTTTTAATTTTTTTTTTTTTTTTACTAGGTACATCTGTACAACATAACATGTGGAAATACAAAACAATGAAGCTAGCACAGCTGTATTGGAACAATGTTTTCCAGGGGCTAATACATCCCTGTGAGAATGCCTGGGCAATCTGGCTCTTGCTGACTAGTAAGAGCTACTCTAGTCAGCTTCATGCAGTATTATGCTAGTGTATGGACATTCCTAACACGCTCTTTTTCAGCTTTTTTAGGCCACACCTCATTTCAACTAATTAAGACTTCGTGTCTCATTATATGATCTAGCTAAAAGGGCAAGAACTGCTTCACACCCCATTTGATGCTTGCAGCACCTAACCTATGAGATAAAATTTTAGAAGCACTGCCCTGATAGTCCAAATGTGGCACAATATAGCATGGCTGCATTTTGCAGCCTAGACAAAAGCCTTGACAGAGAGGACCACCACAGAAATGTTCCTAGAAGAAACTGTAGGAGATACGTCAAGACAGAAATATGAGCTTATCTGTTCTTGAGCAGATCTTACAAAGGCAAATGGACAGTATGTGAGATACTACCATTCCAGTATGCCTTTTTTACTAAAATGTTGTTAAGCCACAGGGAAACAGAACCACATAGCAAGAACTGAAGGTTTTGGAGACATTTCTTCTCATACTTAAGAGGACAGGTTGCTTGAAGAGATGATTTATCACCAGGGTGAAGATGTTCACATTACTGCCTTTGCGCTGCTGTTTTGTGAGGGATGGGGGAAAAATAATCTCTTCAACTTTGTCTTTAAGCACGTACAGATTTTAACATGAATTCAAAAAGAAAGATGGTAAGAAAGAAGACAAGTCAAGGATTTCCTAAGCGCTAGACCTACAGGCATGTCAGAACAACAGGAAAGAAAAAAATCAGTTTTACTAGATTTATTTTTCAGTAGTATCCATTTTAAGCATGCCTTTCAACACTGCTGTCCTTTCCATGGTGGCTTTTGTTTCCCATTTTGTGGGGGGTGTTTTGGTTTTTGGTGGTTTTGTGGTTGTTTTTTTTTTCCCCCCCCCCTTTCTTGGAAGTTGACTCTTCCCTTTCAAACCATTTAATTCTACAAGCTATTGTTACTTGAAAGCAGAAGAATAAAACAAGTAGCAAATCTGTCTTAAAATGCAAATCTAGTCATGTGTGTGCCTGCTCTGGGAGCATGCCCACCCTCTGCAAAAATTCCTAGGCATACCAGCTTTCATATTCTCATTTTTCTTTGTGAATAATGACTAACACTTTTCTTATGTTACACTTCTGTGCCCAGCTATTCAGTTTCTAGCTTTTTTTTTTTTTTTTTTTTTTTTTTTTACACAGGGGAAAAAGCTATGGTCTTAATATCATGGGATGATATTGCAGTATATTATTTTACTATGTATCTATGCTATTGGTGAACTACTGAATGAAGAAGGTTCAGGCAACATCCTCTCTTTTTACTCCTGTTTTGAAAGTATGCAGAGTTTTTACTCCTTGAATACTACAAAAGGTCTTCCCAGTGTGGTGGATTACACAGCCAAGGACTAGATCCATACTTAAATACAAATTATTAGCTTTTTTTGCCTCTTACAGTGCCCATCAGGACTAGGTAATGTGAATACAGGTCAAAACCAGTCCTCCAGCAATGCCACCAAGCAGATGCTTGGGTAAAAGCCTGACTTTGGGTCAATGGGGAAACTCTGAGTGCCTGCAGTGATGCTCACGTTTTACCCAATTTATTCAAATATATCAATTATATTTAACTCCAGCTGGATGCTAAAGGTATTGTACTAAGGGTGCTGTATTAATGGCTAAGCCAATGCAGCCCCTTGTTACAATGAAATACTGCTTTTTTCTTTTTTATTATTCCTTTATATCTTTAAACAGCATAGACAGAACACACAGAACTGTAAAGAAAAAGTAGTCAATGAAGATGACTCATATCAGAAAAATACACATGGTTTGACTAATAAATGTCTGATATACTTTTTAAGCAGTAAACGTTTCTTAAACAATTTAAAATCAAATTATTATCTTTTGTGATTTGAGATGTTTGAAGAGAAGTTAAGGGAAGACAAATACTGAAATGGGCAAGCATTTTTACATGTCAGTATTCTTTAGATCTGAAGCAAATAATGAGGTTTAGTAGCTTTTAATTTCTGGGCGGTTTTTTTTCCCCTCTTTTAGAGAATGATTTTATGGCCAGAGCTAGAAAGAAGCTTTCTGCTAGTCCCGTGCTCAGACCAGAGATCCTGTTTTGGAGTTTCACATACTTAAAGCATGTAATGCTTCTGGCAGAAGTAAACCAAACCCAAGAAAGCATCCTGTTATTCAGCTTTTACCTTCATAAACATAGAATGAACATCACAAGAAAAAGCAAACCAAAAACCATCAAAAAACCCAAAACTTCTTGTTTCCTGAAAGCCACCTGAAGAAAAAAGCACCCATTTTATATGAACCTGACCTTCTGGCCTTAGTGGCCACAGGAGCTTCTATGAGTTAGACAATTAGTGTAGGAAAAGAAATCGGGGTCTGCTATCTGGGAACTACTCCATTTAACCCTAAAATTGCTTCAAATTGATTGGAGAGTTCCTACTGGAAACTAATACAGCAGTTGCATAGTTCCTATCCATGGTCGTTAAGAACTTGTATTTAACTTCAGGTTACTTTTCCTGCTATTCTGTGTATCAATTCAGAATTATATGTAAAATTTGTTCATGAACCTAAAGTAGTAATCATGATCTGAAACAATGGAATAAGGTGGTCTCTTTCAGCTTATGTCAGAAAGCACATGATCCATTTGTTTTATTCCTGGCTTAGCATTCAGGAAAATAAAGAAGTGTTCACTTGCAAGGAAGTGTTTCAAATTATTAGGCATACTTTGATCAGACAATTGCCTTGTATGGAGTAATGAATGATCAAAGTTGACTGCCTTTTTGGCAATAATGTCCTAGGAATGACAAGGAAGTGATTAGTTTTCTGCTGATAACCCCTTACACCAGTCTTAAAATCTCTTTACCTCCAATACAGTAACTCCGAAAGGATGTCTTTCCATACAGGTTACACATTCTCAGTAGCAATCTATTGAGCTCAGCTGCTGTGTTCAGCCACATGTACAAGATGTAACACTGCATTTTCATCACTGAAAATGCTTTGCCTGTAGCAGTCTCCGTTGCAGAAGAAAAGGCTGATATGCCCAGGGAAAGGAAGCGCTTGCTCCACTGAGGGATAAATTACAGGTGTAGAAGTCCAAAAGAGAAATTGCTTCCTTTTTTTTATATATATACAAACTTCCCACAGACATGTACAACTTTCCTGTGTAAGAGAACAGCAAGGATTCTTAGTCTTACAAGATTGTAAAATCCAGCTTTGCCTAACAATTGGTACTTGCAAAACACAGGATCTTTCCATTCGTTATGAAAACTACATGCAATGTTATTCTCTACCCACCCAAACCCAAAGCTGTTGTTTTTCTGCACACTTTCTGCTTTGCCATCTCCCCTCAAGGGCAGAATCTGGGGGGATTCACGTAATTTGTATGAAAATGTAATGCTTTCTGGCTCTTTCATTTACGTTATGCAAAGTCAGTACTCTCCTCTCCAGAATTTAAAGCATACCCAGTGAAACTTGACAGGTAAGAGAGGGTAGGTGGAGGAAGGTCTTAGAGGTCTGAGAAAGCGGATATAATTTACAATGCCTAAAACCATAAAATCTCATTAAATATGTAAAGCCAGAAGAGCTACTAGGAGAGGAAACTAGGTAGGGCTGGCCCCAAGCATAGCGGACGCGCTCCACAGAGACTCCCTGGTGACCTTCAGTGGGGAGAGGACTGCACGGAGGTGAACTTTCTCACACCGTGGCAGAAGTCTTATGGGACGTTCTCCAGTGAGGTGAGCTGCTGGGACATCGCTCCATTTTCCCTCCCTCTTTGTCAATAGTGCACAAACATACAACCAGACACCACACTTCATCCATCATGCCACCTTTTTGCTTGGGAGTGATTGCTGGGGTGAGTGAGAGACCATTATCCTCTTGTGTAAGATTTAGTGACCATTCCTGCTCTGTATTCTAAAATATCCATGATTATTTTGCAGTTTCTTCAATTAATCTAATCATCTGGTGTTTTGAGCATGTAGGTAGGAAATTGGTTGAGAGCTGGCCTCTCAATTGTGATCTGCCATAGCCCAGGAAAGCCCATCACTGGACAGCTTTTATCCTCTCCTTCTGGTTCAAAAGTCTTTCCCAAGTCCTCCCAAATTAATACTAACGAAGTATTATTAAAATGGAAGTCAAGGAAATGCTCTATTTCAATAAGTAGTTTTGTCAGTTTAGTTGCCATTCTTGAGCTTTCTCAAGCATATCATTCTCAGTCTGCAGATGGAACCTATTTCTGTGATTTCAGTAGAAGCAAAGTGTACTTAAAGACCCCAGGCACCCACACAGAGAGGTACAGAACCAGATCCTAGACTTCATGGATTAAATCATACATGCATTGTTCAAAGAACACAGAACTGATTCCAAAGATTTCAAAATGTCCAGTATTCTGTAAAAGGAGCATTAAATGCGTATGATTTATTAGGTTACTAATTGAAGTCCATTCTTGTGCTTTTAGTTCTTTATTATTCCTTTCCCCAGCTTCCCCCTCTCCTGTCCAGGTGAAGAAAATGTTACATCTTAAGAATGGCACTCAGGCCTCAGCTTTGTTATGAGTATGAAAAACAAGCCCTCAAAAGAAACGTACCTGGTGCTGTGCAGTTCTTTAAAACACGAGATGCAGTAGAAGAACTGTCAGAAGTCTTACTGCAAGAATTAAAAAAAACCAAACCTCTGGGGTTTTTCCTTTGCATGCTTCATGTCTAATCAATTTAAGATGTGACAGTATTCCTAGAAAACCTTCTCTTTCTCACTGTAAAAAGGCCTGGTATTCAAGCATTTTTGAGTGATAATTCAATAGGATTAAATTACACTCATGTGACAGCTCAACCTCACTAATGAGGTACATTTCAGTAAACTGTTGACAGAACTGTCTGGAAGGCTTCTTTAATTTACCAACATGTAACAACATGGGAAAAGCATTAGTCAACTAGATGAAGATGAATAAGCATTGGGGTCTGGGGGCATTTTACATTAACACGTGACAACCTAAAATGTTTTTGTCACTTGCTCTATTTAGCCCAAGGCAGCCACTGAATAACTGGTACCTGTTAGCGTGATTGACTTGCCAAAGCAACAGAAGGGATTATATTTATGAATGTCTGTATGGAAAACATGCCTGAGAGATGTCTGATTTTTTTCTTAAAAGATAACAGTTGTTTTGTGGGAAGATGTCTTACAGCTACAACCAGGCTTCAAACAGCCTGCCAGAGTGCTACACTTAAATAATTTCTGAAACGAAATAATCAGACTAGATATTTGTTAAGCTTATTACATACAGCTGTATGACTAGCAATAGCATATACAAACTTTTAATATGGAAAAAAATTAAGAGAAAGAGAGAAGGATGAAGAGGCAGACTCTCTGGCTTCCAGTAACAAAAAACAACTCTTTATTTCTATCAATTGCTGCATATCTACTGCTATTAGCATGCTTAAATAGAAGCTGAGGGATATTTAAGGAACTGATGGTATCATTAAACAGGGAAACCAAAGAGCATATGAAAGAGAAGACAAAGCAGTACCAGTAACTTTAAATGTGCAGCTTCCTGTAGGTGTAAATCAGTGCAGGCAATTTTAAAGGTGTGATGAAAAATCTCTTGCCTGATGCACTCAATTGATGTACCTGCTGCATTTTTAAAACTAGAGAAGTTAAGCACTTGCAAGTAGCTTAAGACTTAAGCAAAACAGGTTGCATCATAAGTTATGGGAAACGGTCCATTGAGGGAAAAGCCTGTCTTTCTATTTAATTGGGCTGCATATTTAATTGCAGGGGGAAAAAAGGTATTTATTCTCTTTCTCCTCAGTATCGCCTGGTGCAATGCTCATGGTTCTGTGTTTACTTCCCTAAGAGGGACTGCCTGCTTCAGAAGAATCAAAACATTTCCTGACTGAGGGGAGAAAAAAAAGACAACCGAACCAGAACACAAGTTTTCCAGTGTTGTGGAAACAAGAAAAACATCCCAAAATAAGACTGTGGTTGAGGACTGAGGGGAAGAAGGAGATTTTGCAGGCTTACCAGAGGAGAAAAAAAATGAAAGGCTAAATTCACTTGGATGGGAATCAGACCCCAAAACCACATAGCTGTCCGATTACATTGAATTTGAACAATGTGAAAAGAAGAGAAACAAAAGAGGTGTAAAATAATCTTGCCATGAGTAAAGCTGATGAAGTTAAGTGGCAGATGCTCACTGAGTCAAAAGATCCATCTTTTCTCATTCAGATTTATGCTAGTCTGCTGCTATCCATGGGTTATCATCACCTTATTTTTTCCATCTGTAATGGCTAAACTACCTGAACTCACCACTTCTTTCATCTGTTCCTAATTCAAATGATTCAGTCTCACCAAGGTAATCCTATTGTCTATGACCACTAAATTAAAAATCCTAGTTTTAATACCAGTGAGCAGCCCTCACCAGTTTCTTCAGACCAGTACATATGACTGATGAAAAGAAATAGGGCTAGAGGGGCAACATCCGGGAAGCAACACAGCTCTCACCTCCTCCCTGTCACTCACACAGAGACACCCTGACCCTGTACAACAGCAGATCCACAGAACAGCACGGACACAATATCAAGGACAAGCTGATTGCAGAGTAACCTACATCCTGGTCCCTTCACACCTTTTATGAACAACTTCCTACAAGGATAAAAATACTGAAGGTCTGGTGCTGGTTGGATTTTTCTTTAAGCCTCTTCGTCTTCTTCCACCAGCTCTCCCATGTCCTCCCCTTGTATCTCCTCTCTGCATGGCTGTAATGTCGGTGCTTCGTATGAGCCTTTACAGCAAGTAATGGGAAGCCAAGAACTTTGACTACATTTGTAAAACTACGTTGAAAATATAGAGAGAAATGTCTCAAATGACAAATACCCAGAAGGAGAAACAGGGCAGGGGGAGGGGGAAAGGTGGTTGCTATCTATAGAAGAGCTCATTTAAAATTGTTTCTGAAGACCCTTGCACCCTGTAATCCCAGCGATGGCTGATTGAAAGCACTGATGCCACAAAAATAGAGTAGAAAAATAGATGCATGCTGTGCCGATAATGTATCTTTTTTAACAGTTTGAGTCTCTAGGGCTAAAAAGGGCTGGTGCATGACTTGTCTCTCTTCCTTTTTTTCCCCTCAACTCAGACACGAGTGTATTTATTATGCAGCAGGTTGAAACCTCTTCAGCACAGAAGTTAACTTTTTCCCATCGAGTTTCACAATTTACTGGAAAAGGGAATTACTTATATAACTTTCGCTACTGCAACGCCAGAGTAGCTCGCAGTCCTGGCACATTCATCCTCAAAGAATTATTTGAAGGAGGGATGACACCTTTATCTACCTTTTGTATCCAGCAGGACTTGAGCTCAGTCATTGACACATTCAAACTCTGTGACTTGCCCAAGAGTACAGGAACAATTCTGCCAAAACAGGACCTTGAACTCAGGTTGCCCAAGTTTCTCTGCATGGAAAAAATCAGCAACAGAAAGAGCTTTCTTTTCAGACAAACTCGCTTCTGAAAACACATGATTCTATTCTTAAGTGGTTTTTAGGTCTACTAAATGTCTACAGCTGCCAGATGACAACTTGAATAATACTCAGGATGACCTGATGAGGTGTATTAATAACTCTGTTGATGGCTTTAAGTTTTTTCCTGTTCAGCTCTTGTTATTAATAGTTTCTAACTACAGTGTAATCAGCAAGTGAGACTGAAAAGGTTGGCATGCCAGAGGAAGGCTAGGAGCCCCAGCATCCAAAATATCAACACAAATAATTTGTCTAGCCTGTTGAAAACACAGGGGTTTGGTTTTTTTAAAGCCAAAAGTAAAATTTCGTAACAAATCACAAGCTTCCTAGTACATCTGATCTACTCTACTTTGACTCAAAAAGTATTTGAAAATTCAAGAAAAATGTCAAAGGCAGGATTGTATCCTTAGGAATAATTTCAGGTGATTTCCAGATCAAACAAGCAGGAATCTTGTAAAGCTGTTCCTGCCCATGAATACTTGACCGCTTACAGAAACCAGAACTACATTTGTAAGTAGAGGTGCTTTTTCAGAGACCAGAACTCATACGTTTCCTCCCTTTTTTCCCCTCTTCCAAAAATACTTGGAACAAATAGGACTCCAGAAACCAGTCTGATCATCTGTCTAATGAAAAGAAGCTTTCTTCATGTTCATCCCATGCATTGCCAGAAAGACATAAAATGGAGGGAAAGTTAAGACACTGACTGCATGCTCATTCACTTCCAGATGACACAAGGCAACTTCAGAGTGTCCTTCAATGAACCTGGAACAGTTCCTTAGTGAGACAATATTTGGAAACATCTATGAAGTATGAACTATACCATGTTTTTCTCACATATCATTACTCTCTCAAGCACAACAAATGATGCTAGGGAGGTGAGCATAGCTGAATGACTGCAAAGGTCCTCATCTATTCAGGTTCTGTGACTACATTGCAGCCATCCAGCAGTAAATTTACCAGTGGGTTAAGTTTATATTCCTCTGGCACATCAACAAAATTATTACATTCATCCTCAGTACAGTTATCCTTTCTCTACAGATGAAGAAACCTGTCAGTGCAGAACTTGAAGTAGGACACTGGAATGCCAGAAAAAAAAACCAATTAAAATCACAGATTTTGAGTGCTGCTTCCCCAACACCACCAGCATGCTTACTGGTAATACTCAGGCTCTCCAGCACCCTCAGCAAAGTCCACGGGGCACAGAGTGGAGCTCAGCAGTCTCCCTCATTCCATCCCCTAAGTGAAGGGCAACAATGCCATCACATCTTCCTGACAGCATTGTTATGCAATTCCAGAGCTGAACCTCAGGGCTATTTTCTCTCTCTGTTGAAACATCCAAGTGTTATTAATTTTCTATATGCCCAACACCATCCTGATTCTTTTTTTCCATGGAAGAGTCCCCCTAAATCACTGTCCTTTTTTATAAGACTGTAATACAAGTACTTTACCAGCAGCAACGCCTTCAGGTAGAGATATCTGCAAAAATTGCACTTTCCCAGTCTACCAGCAGTACAGGCAACCACCAGAAATGGCAGTCAGCTGTATCCTCTCCTGCTTAGCTCCAGTTCCCTGAACACAAGCCCCATTCCCACCCCAGTTGACCGAGGGTAACCTCCCCAGGAGAGGAGCTGAACTGGGGTGGAAGCACAGCACTTGCACACAAGGCAGCTGCCCGCCAGTGGGGCTCCTGCCTCATCACCTGTGGAGCCATGACCACAGGTAACACCCACGTGAAGGCATCTCACAGCCAGTGCAAGCACCTGAACAAAAGCAATTGGGTTCTTCCTTGGCATCCGCCTTGGGAAATGGCTCAAGTCCCAGCTCGTCCTTCAAAACATGTCTTTATTCACGGTCGTACAGCGCACAAGATAGACAAGAGACAACTCCCAGAATAAATTGTGATTATCCTAACAAGTACAGCACCTACCCTGAAAAATATATGTTGCTTGCTTGCAATATATGGCCTTGACTTGCCCCAAGAAATCAGCTGGCTGGGCAGGGGAAGGATTATGTGCTCCAACTTTCAACCTGGAGAGAAAAGTCTACCCTAAGCTGCTATTACTGTGCTCCTCCAGCTCAGAGCACTGACAATTCCAGATCTGTTGCCCTTATCTGCTACAAGATCTGCCAGCCAAAAAATGACACACAGGCCATGTTATGACAAATTGCTTAATTACAAAGCATTACATATTACCAAACTTGTATTTGCTATTATCATCAAAACAGAAGAAACAAAAAGTCTACTGTTACCATAAATTTCTGATAAAGAAATGAAGTACGTTCAAGTGTAATCACACTAGCCGTAAATCAAATATCAAATTTAAAACAACGAATACAAAGAACCTCCTCACAGCCACTTAGCATTGATAAATTAGTAATGTAATATTAAATTATTCATATCTTTTTTTCCTTAGGACGATAATGATATACTGTACACAGCACTGATAATTTACTTAGGCTGAGTCCATTCATTTAATTATGCTCCTAAACTTGGTAGGCCAATTGGTCATCATGAGAGTTTCCAGGCAAGCTAATCACAAATATATAGAACATGTCCCTTATTGTCCCCAGCGGCTAAGTGCTAAAATGCTATTTAGTGCTCAGAAGGTTAATGTCCTGCTTATGTAAATTGTCCAATTTAACATTCAGCAGCAGTATCATAAATTCTGGCTCCAGGATTTCATTAAACGTATGTTCAAACTAGTTGACCTTAAAGGTTAACAAGCACAAGTTAAACAGGACAATTATTTAACTCGCTTCTTATCAAGAGACTGAAGTGCTCTAGCCATTTAATAGTTATGCATACTTCACAATTAGAATTCTTAAAAGGTCTCCGATAAAGCGGCAGGTCATGAATTTTCATAAGGATGTGAGATAATAACTATTTATCTGCACTTGTTTTTCTTTCTTATAAACTTAAACTTTGATCTTAACATTCAATTAGAAACGATTCCACAGAGAAAGACTAGGTGACTCAAGGAGCTTGTCTTCACATTAATTTGAATCTAAATTAAGCTTTAAAAACATTGCATCCATATTGTCTCCTACAGAAATTAATTCACAAGTTAGCAACCCATTCTTCATGCAAAAAAAACCACTTTAGCCTTTCAGCACTAGCGATCGAAAAACACTGAATGCCAAATTATTACATCAGGCTAACAATTGCATTTTTATGTAAATCATAGGAAAAAAGCCTTCCTATACATCATGAAACAATTTGTATTATACACAATCAATTTGCCTCTTAGGACGTTAATCAAAGATGAAAACAGACTAGCCAAGACCGTTTCTTTTTTACGCTGCCCTATTTCTCACACAGCCTCTCTTCCTGAGGCTTGTGGGAAATATGAACAGCAGCAGCTCCCAAAAGCAGCTGCCACAGCCACCCCTACCCAGGGCAGCTCTGAGGCATTGAGAGCAGCCCCTCTGCTGACATTTCAAATCATATGGAAGGTTGGCTTGGAAGGGACCTTAAAGATCATCTAGTTCCAATCCCCNNCCAATCCCCCTGCCATGGGCAGGGACACCTCCCACCAGGCCAGGTTGCTCCAAGCCCCATCCAGCCTGGCCTTGAACACCTCCAGGGATGAGGCAGCCACAGCTTCTCTGGGCAACCTGTTCCAGTGCCTCACCACCCTCACTTTAAAGAATTTCTTTCTAGTATCTAAGAAAGATACTAAATCCCAACAGACAACTTCTAAATGCAACAGGATCAAGGTGTAGCTTCAAGGATACATTTAAACAGAGAAATCTCAGGAGCTGACAGCAACTGTATTCCAAGGAAGTCCTAAGAAAGTTTGTTGGGTTTTTTTTTTTCCAACCTCAGTTGTATGAGGCGATTTTGTTTTCCGATAAAATAGCAACTCTAAATAGTTTTATATTTACAAATTGCACAAATTCCACAGTATTTTAGAGACAAAGAAAAAGAATGGGATAGAACTCAAGTTGTTATTTGAGAGAAAAAAAGTATTATCCTTTTTGAATATGATTATGCTTTCACCCAGCTCATAACATGAGGATATTTTAGTGCAAAATTTTACTCCTGAGGTTGTCTTTTGTAAAATAGGATCAAAGGAGACTTTGCAGCTAGGACTACAATTTTTTTCAGTAATATCTGAAAAAAACCACAGGTGAGTTGGAATAAGTCCATGAAGTCAGGAAGCTGACTGCATGTTTTTCAGTATTTTGTTTTAAAATTTTTTCTATCCTAAGAGGGATCAGAGAACTACACATTTTGGCAGTCAGGACAAATACTCAAGAATAAAGTTACATCATGTAAACCTGGAGGAGAAGTGATTAAGACCCTGTAAGAACTGCTACTTGCAGTATATTTAAAAAGCCTGCAAAAGTACAATGCATTCTAATTTTGTGTAATAAGCAGATAATAAGCTTTGGTTTAGTTCAACAGAGTTTTGTTTCCCAAAAGCGCTGCAATTTAATGGTGGCAAAGCAATAGAGGACGAATACTGATTCTTCTTTCTAAAGGTTACTGAAAACCTGGAGGAAAGAAAAGAATTTTCTAGCATCCTGAATGTGACAGCATTTTATGACCTCATGTATGGGTCTTTTTCCAAACTTCATCTTTTGAATTCTGGCTTCAAATTCTCCCTGGAAGAGGACATAAATAAAGCTGAATGGCTAATGGACTGAAAACACTTATGATCAGGTTTTCATAACGAACATTATTAATGGTTTCCTTTGCACATGCACTCGCATATAGTGCAATACTCATTTCTAAAGTAAGATTTAGAGCCCTATTTGCAATAAAAAGCTAACAGATGCAAATAAAAAATGAGATATTCCATTACATAGCTACATGCAATGGATTTCTGTTAAGGATAAACAGAAACGTTTTCTTATAGAGGCAGAAAGAGTTTCAATAGTGAATGTGGATCCCACAAACATGCGAGTTTCTTTCTCAGGCAGATGTGGGCATGTTTCCTTTCTTGTTGTCAATGGTACTAAAAACCTTGGGTCTTTTTAGTATTAATACACACACACCCCCTGCTTTAACTCTTCCTAGAATTGTGAAACTTCACACCCGAAAAATAAGTTCAAGAGAGCCAAGATTATCTCCAAATAATGACAAAACCCACCAAGAAAAAAAAAAAAGCAAACCGACACCCAAAATGAGTGCATATCCCTCTGTCAGGCTTCTAATCTTTCTCCAATTCTCCCCTGCTTTTTTTTCTTCTTTAAGCAGAGCAATGAGACATTTAAATCCAGAAAAGAAGACAGGCAACTTGAAAAACTACTCTATACAAAATCCAGCAGCCTGTCTATTGATTAAGATCATCATAAACCCTACTCTGGCTCTTCACCAATCCCAGGCTAGCCAAAAGGTTTTGTCAAATATTGAGAGCCAAGTTATTTTTCCTGTTGACACCACAGTAGCCCCAGGCAGCCACATTCCTGCAGAACAAATGAAGATCCCACCAGCACAGGGAGGCTCACTGGGGCAGGAGGCTGAACAGCCCCACCAGCCTGATTTACTCAGTATGACACTTTCTCAAAACAGAACCAAGAACAATTACAAAATTAACTGCTTTCAAAATTAAAAAAGCTTATTTCTCTGACTTTGCATTCCTTCAATAATTTCCTTAGATCCATTCCACACTCCAAACTCATTGCAATAAACCAAAACAACACTAAATCAAGCAGCCCAGCTCCTCCGTAGATTCAGATAAAGGTCCATAATGTTATTCTTTTCTCAAATACTTCATAAATGATGCTGTGATGAAGCTCATATAAAACCTTGGGCAAATGACCAGAAGGCCACACAACCCTAACTTGAAGATTTTATTGAAGTCATGTGTCCTCACCGCGCCCAGAGATACACACACTGTTGGGGCGGGTGGTTGCTTGCAGAGAAGGCAAAACTAGGAAAGCCTATTCTATAAAAGATTGACCAGAGAAAAGCAAAGTAGACCCAAGCACTGTTTGCTCTGAAACACAATAAGCAGCTTACACAGGTTCAGCCAACCCCCTTGTTCCAGACAGTAACTTCATTTACAGGAAAATTACTCAGTGAATTCAGGGAGTTCATTTGCAATAATCATTTCTGTTGGGGCTGGGGAAGGGAAAAAAAAAAAAAGTGATTCAAGTTTAGTTAATGCTAGCACTCAGATGAAAACTGAAAGAGTAATTTTACCGTAACAGGTTTGTCCATCAGTAATTCCATCATCAAGGTAAATCACTAGAGGGTTATAGGAAAGAAAATGTACTTAACAATCATTAGTAGTTATGGTTTTGTGCAGGGAATAAAAATACAGCATAAAATTCTGGTTTCCCTGAACACAGTAAGAGATCTGCTACTGATTTCAGGGGAACCAGGAATTTACCTACTTGTCTTTTGCTAAAGATAAAAGCCTCCTAAAACACTCTGAAAAATAATCCCAGTTTTACCTGGTAGGCTGCCCATTGCAAGAACACGGAAAGAAGGAAACTTGGTGAAGATAGACTGCATGGTGAATCTCTCCAACACCCATCTTTCCTGGTTTCAAGGGGGATAGAGTCAATTTTATCTAATCACCTAATCTCTCTAAATAACTCTAGCCCAGCTGAAAACACACCACCATCTTAACAGCATGTGCATCTTGCTTCATAGAGCTGCTACTTCTTCCCCTTTATTTCTCCATCTCTAAATATATGTAACGCATTTCTCATTGGAGAGTTTAGATACCTTCAAATATCTTCTGGGCATGGTAAGGCTCTTGATAGGCCTCACCTTGCTTAAATGAATTTTAATGATGGTTGTTTCCCAAGTTCTCATTCAGCTGAAGGAGAATTAGCTGTAATCACTGATTTGTAGATGATATCCAGTGTGAGCAGGAAGGAGAGGAGAAGGAGGAATTGATTTTTAGAAATAAATTATTTTTCAGCAATCTGAATGGAAAGTTTAGTTTCCTATGTCTAAAGTGCTCTTGTGACCTTGCTACTAGGAAATTTCAAATTCTTAAAAAGCTACTATTACTTGAAAATCTGAGTATGATAGAAGACCAGTTGTAAACTAAAAAGGCCAGGTGTAAAGCAATTCCCATTGTGCCTCAGCTGTCAGGAGAAAAAAAATCCAAACTTGATCATTTTACAGAAGATTTGCTGATATGAGAATCATGGCTTTTCATCAGTTCTCCAGTACAAGTAGCACTCCCCAAGTACAGTTCATATGCCAACAACCTCATGCATTCAGGCTTCATCAAGGTAATTCCACACATGCTTAGTAAGCACGTGTTTCAAGCTCACAAGTATTCATGGTGAGGTTTCATGTGCTGGAAATTCACAGGTATATAAAAGCTTTGCTGAGTAGGGATTCAGAAACTTTTTCAAGTCAGGGGTGAGATTTTTTATTTTTTTTTACTGGTTTGGGTAGGATAACTTATCCAATCAGGTACTATTAAAGGTAGGTGTATCAAAATCTGGTATTAAATGAAGTGTAAAAACAGATGCAGCTGCTGATCATGTGCAAACAAGTTTGAAAGTAAAGGTCAAGTCCAGCTCAAAACCAGAACTTCCCTCTCTTATGGTTAGGTAAAACATATTATGAAACTTTTAAGCTAGTTTAGCATGAATTCTTTCTTTAGCTCTTATATCATCATACAAGTGTACTACTCATTCTCCCCAATTATCTCAATAGAGGTTTTGCTTTGTAGCTGCGATATTGTTTTTGGCTAACCCTTCTGTGTTTCTATTTTATAATGACTTTTATGGCCAATGTGAAATCAGTGCAGTGAGGCTTCACCTGGTTTTGTGAAGACTGTTGTAATGATTAACAATTCAGGAAGACTTCACAATTTTAGATAATAATTAGGCATAACTTTAAAAGATTCAGATAACAAATAGATAAACCTTTTAAATAAAAAAAATGTATATATATTTCTCTGAGACTGTTCTGTAGTAATAAATCACTCATCTTTTAACTAATCACCCTAGAAAAGAGTCTTTCTCTGCAGTTTGTTACTTTATAACTGGTGAGATATTCACACTGTCCGAATTTACAGGAACTGTCCCTGCATGAACCTCACTGCATATAAGCTAAGTCACTATTCTGGCACTTTTGGCACAACTGGAGACTTTTATTCTGATTTGGGTATGAAACATTTAGATCATTTTCTACTACAGACAGGCTGAAGCTAGTCTTTTCTCTGTTTTCCAGAGAGTGGGAGGCAACCTTTGACGCTTATCGACGCTTTTCTACATTTTTCATATTTGATAGTTCTTTTCTAACTATTACTGGCAATTCTTTAAAATTATCAGAGGTGATGAAAAATTAAACCTCCAAATCCTTAAAGATTTGGCTGAAATATTCATCAACTGTTTTGTTCTTCGACTAGCCCTCCTTGACAAGTCCTTAAACAATCTACTCTGAACATAAAACCGCATTTTTGGGGACAAGCTCTTTTCCTCATTTGCTCATTGTAACTCCAGCTAACTCCTGTGATTCAGATATTGATAAAATTGATAAAATATGACATTAATTCCTAAAATTCCAGTTCCTAGTTCATTTTTTGAACTTGATTATGGCAGGTAATTCATCACTACCATAATTCATTTCTATGGAATTTAGGAATAAGAATGTTTTTTTGCACCTGAACGAATGGAATCGGTGAATAAGAAACAGGGGGGAATTTAACATTTAGCTACCAGGTATATTAAGTCCTTTTATCTCCCTTTCATTTTCTCATATCGATGTGGCAGAAAATAATTACTCCTCGACATGACATATAAACTTACATATCTTTTAAACCAGAAAGCTGCATTTCAAATAGCACCATGGTATGGGTTGAGAGATAATATATAACACAGCTACACTAATATATAACTACACGCAGAATAAAATGTGTCAAACAATATGGATAGTCTCAAACCCAAGCACTTGAAGTTTTAGAAACACAGACTTAAGATGACCCAGCATTACTCCACACGTTCAATTTGATAACCTACAGCATTCAATGGGCAAGATTTCACGATTTCTTTTTAGCATGATTTTTCCATAACTCCAAGCATCAGAACCAAAATCCCCTTTTTACTGTTGTTCTTGGCTTTTCAATGGTTTTCATCGCTTAGGTAGTTAATGGTTGCACAGATATTCAGCTTAGTTTAAAAACGTGCATTTATGCTTACAAATAGAGGCATAAAGGTTTGACAACATTGTATTTACCCCCTTGTGCCTCCATTCTAAAAACATTAAGATTTATTTCACTGGGTGGTTGTGTGGCTAGGCACCAAATGAATTCCCACAGAAAGAAACAGGAATTTCCGCTTGACCTTGCTGGGAGCTTGGCAAGAACTTTCATGAGGCAAAACATTTGCAGAGAACCAGGTAGTATTTCCCTATGATTTATTAAATGTCAGTTTATATGAGTTTTATTGAATATGAGATAGGAGCAGTAGTTATTATATGACAGCACAATATTATATGATTTACTCGTGAACTGCTCTTCTTCCTTCATCTACAAATATCCAGCAGAGTCAAGGGGAAAACATGTCAGCAGCTAAACCAAAGAAATGGAAATGAGGATAAACATGTTTAAATCTTGGGGCACTGGAGGGCTTTATTACGCTCATCTTATATCTGGTGTTATTGATCTCTTTTAGTGTGGGAATCAGGCTGTGAATATGACCTGTGAAAGTGGCAAAGATTTTGAACTTTATTATACTGGCTTGGGATTCAGCCTTCATTGGAACTGAAAGGGCAATTGTTCAGGGGATATATGTGAGTCAAGGCAATTTGTTCACAAAGTGAAGAGGAGGAGAGCAGCAGCCATAGGGGAAAGCTGGAAAAGAAAACACAGATCTGATACACCGAGCTGTTTAGTTGGGATAATAAGGGCTCAATACTTGGGAAGTTGAGGATAATGCCACAGAAACATATAAGGGATGCTGTAACTCTCAGTTCTCATGGATGCAAATAACGGTTTCTAGCACTGAATAAGGAGTTAGATTAAAAATTACCATAAATGTATTATTTTTTAATTTCTATTCTATTAAAAATTAGGCATAAAGATCTCAATGCAAAGGCCGCTGGAGGCAGCAGGTCTCTATATTCACTTTCACACCTATGCAATTAAGTCAAAACTGGATCCCTATCTTTAAGGCTCTCGGTGGACTGTGCCCAGAATATCCGAGAGGGTACGCTCTGGGATGAAGATCACAGCTGATAACTACAGCATCACTGACCTTTTTAGAGTAAGGATAATTCTGTCTGCATAAGCAAGAGTAGCTTTGCACGGAATGAGACAAGTCTGTGGACTGCCTTCCCACAAGAACTAAGGATTAATCGAAAAGTTTTCACTACCTCATTTAAACTAAAGGTACGCTTCTCTGACTTTCTTTTCTCTTACATAAACCCAGTGCACATTTGGGCATGTGTCTGCCTGTTGAAATGCATCATGCAAGCTTCTTTTCTCAAAACAAACTGAAACAACCATATGGCAGACATCGGTCGGTCTCTTTGGACAGTCCACTGCCACGATGTACACACTCACTGTGTGTCTAGAACAGAAAATGAGAGAGAGGAGCTCTACTACTCCAGAGGAACCAAAGAGAGGTTTTGTCTTCATTTAGTTCCTGCTATTGTTGTAATGAGGAATATGCAGTAACCACTTCAACTCGGCTCTATCCCAGTATTGTTCATATTTAAACTTTAAGCCTACCAAAAAATTCACACATTTAAAATCTTAGACAAAAATGTTATGATTGCAAATCCCTGTGCCATCCTTTTTACAGATATTCTTTTCTTGGACATTGGCTCGGCTGCATCCTCAGATCAAAGGTTCATGCTCTGTCTCATTAGCTGTGGTTTTACCACAGACCTGTACGTGGAGAATGCCAGCTTGTGCCTCTGTTGCTTTTCAGGCAATGCTGCTGGCAAGGATAAACTGGGAGGGAGCTGCTGCTTTGTCTGCAATGGAAAGATTTTGTAGACTGGTTATATCTCCAGTGTTCCTCAGACCACAATTGTAATACAGAAGAACATTCAGACCAGAGCGATGGGAGACAATGACAGTCATTTGAAAGGAGGTTTGGCAACAAATTTGTTGACAAATGCTCCGGGATAATGCCTGTGGAAAGAAGTATGCTAGTGGAGATGTGACTTGTTAATTTAGTCTGAGGGAAGGAGTTTCAGACCCATCATTTATTGGAACCCATTACAGGACTTAAGCCTGAAGATTTTGACATACTTTCAAGAGAAATGTGCTACCCAGAGTAAGACACGTTCAATAAGGTGTGTGTCCTAGGAAATGAAGATGGTAATTGCCATACTGGAAGAGCTTTTTGCCGATGCAGTTTAATAACCTTCTCCTAGCAGTGTCCCTTCTGATGCAACGTGATTTGGAGATGAATCATGCCAAGCAAATGGTGTCTTTATCATCACACAGCAGACTTGACCAAATGGTTAGTGCTTATTATTGGCAGACACCCTAGGATTTGAGCCCCACAGTGTAAAATATGTCTCCTGCAAAGCCTGTGCCTCTTTGTGAAACATCATAGGGAGGTTTATGTTTTCCTTCCTACTCTGCAGATAATAGTAGAAGCTTAAATTTTTCAGCACAGCATTTATCTTTGCTTGTAACAATGAATTAGACTGAAATTCTTTCCATGTAGCTCTGTGGGACATCTTATGGTAGAAACAATAAGTCCAATACTGTTTGTCCTTCGTTGACACTTTACCAAAATGTACATATTTAGCCTTTATAACCTTGTGAAACAGTATCCCAGGCCATGTAATAATTCCTCTCACTCTTTTCTAACTTTTCTCCAGTTTCTAATTTTTCCACCTGATACTGAGGTAGCTAAAGGAATTTGCCTTTGTGGCTGCCACTCACATCATTCAGGAGAAAAAAACCAGAATAACAGAAGTACAAAGACACGGGTCACTGACTGTACATGGTAGCAACAACACATGAAATATTTATTTACAAAAATACAGAGTGCAGAAATTAAATATCAAGATACAAATTCTCTAGCCTAAGATAAGAGGGATGTGCGTTTTTTTCTATACACGGTAGACAGCCTGCTCTTCTGAACACCCCATGCTTAAAACAAATACTTCCATTAAGAGGAAGGGTTTTCAGTACATCATCTGAACACGAGTTTGCAAAACTGTCTAGCATATTAAACTCTTAATTTAAAACATTTGATAGAGAATGTAAAGCATAGTCAGTAATCTAGGACTTAAACTATTCATGCTAAGCATTAGACCAGTGCAGTTGGGTGGATACAGTAATTGTCATGTTAATGTTGTCATGTTTACATCTCAGCCCACCCCAGAGGAGACCTGCAGTAATTTTGGATATGCAGAAGGTCCATGGCTCACCCACCTATTTGGGGCACAAATGCCATTGGATATCTGAGGTGGCTTGAGCCCACCCGCTCCACAGATAGATAACAGAGTAACTTCAAAGACTGAGAGCACCCTCACATGAGTATCCTCAGAGGACATCTCTACTGTAGAAAAACCATATTCAGTGTGTGGAAGTATCAGTGTGCAAATGGTATATCTTTAAGAGGATGTAATAAATATGAAGACAGGCTGAGAGAGTTGGCATTGTTCAGCCTGGAGAAGAGACTCCATAGTGACTTTCCAGTACCTAAAGGTGTCCTACAGGAGAGATGAGAAGGGACTTTTAACAGGGAGCATAGCAATAGGACAAGGGGTAATGTTTTCAAATTCAAAGAGGGGGAATTTAGATATTAGGAAGAAATCCTTTACTGTGAGGGTGGTGAGGCACTGGAATAGGTTGCCCAAGGAAGTTGTGGATGCCCCATCCTTGGAAGTGTTCATGGCCAGCTGGATGGGGCTTTGAGCAACCTGGTCTTGTGGGTCCTGGACAGGGGGTTTAGAACTAAATGATCTTTGAGGTCCCTTCCAACCTAAACCATTCCATGATTCTATGAAATCTTTGGGTTCTTTTTTTTTTTTTTTTTAATTTGACTGAAAGAAATGAATTTTTCATTTCTCCCCATGTTAAAAAAATGCTCTCTTTTTGGATCTTGACCCAAGTTTTCTTTGGGATATCAGCACTGTGAAGGTAGGCCTTCAAATTCTTCTTCGCACTACAGAATCTACAGTAAACACAACATCAATTTATCATGGCCAAGTTCAGAGGCTTCCAAAGGTGGCAGAGGATAATCAGCAGAGAATAACCAGCCTGAGCTTTGCTGGCTTTGAGCTCTTCTCTGTGTACTGAAGTGTGAGGACAGGTCATGGTGGTGGTGACCTCAAATAGCGTCTCTGAAAGCCAGGGTTAGGGGAGACCATCAGTGTCTTGCTGGGCCTTGCCCCCCTGCTGGAGATCCACGGGCCTGAGGGAGAGAAGAAGCCTTGGCAGACCTCTCCTCTTTGTTTATTTTTTTCATTTTTGTCACTTTTTCAGTAAAAAAAAACAGCAGACCCTACTAGCTTCCTCCAGTTGCTTCAGCGGCTCCTCAGGCCCGGAAGATGCCGCCGCCACAAGTTCGCCTACCCGGAACCTTTGGAGCCGGAACGCATATTCCGGGTGCGGGGGCCCGGCCGGAAGACGGTACTGCACGGACCCCGGAGAAGATGGCGGCTGCCGTGGTGGGCCCACGTGTACGCGGGTCTGCGGTGGGCGAGGAGGCAGATAGCGGTAACGGGCTCCTCTTGCCCAAGGGGAGCGGGAAGGGGCGGGAGTGGGTAGGGGTTTGGGTCTTTCTCTGCTCAGACGGGCGTCGAAGGCCTCCCCGGTCCCCGCCGTGGCCTGTACGTCCCGCTGAACCCAAGGGAAAGCGTTGTGTGGGAGCTTCTTTCAGTGTTCATCTCTGAGTGATCGCTGTTTTAAACTGTGTGTGCCCTCACCTAGATCGCTGAACAAATTTAGAAGGATAAAGTAGGTATATGTACGTTTCCCCCGCGCACACAGCTAGGACCACTCACATTAAATCTCTGCCAGGCTTCACTCTTTGCAATTCAGAACAAAACCCCAAGTCTGTCTTCTGATATAGTTAATCTAATTTAAATTACTTTGAAATGCCTCTGCGTTGTCTCATGCTGTTGACAGGTCCTCTGCTGTATTAAAGAATAAGTCATAGCTGTTTGTTGAAGCCTTGCTCATATTTCTGGAACCGTTGAAAGCAAAACATAGTTGGTATAATCCAGCGTTTTCCTGATTTATTGGCAGAAAATATTCTGCAAAGGAGACTTTAGACATGCTTTTGCAATTTTCATTTTTTATAACCTGTCTTTTATGGCTAGTGCTGGAATACATGGCATACAGGTTTGGATTTCTGGTAGCTGTTAGCATTTGTATGTATAGAAGGTCACAAGTAGGGGCTGATTCCTTGTTTAGAAACCAGATAGTTGTATTCGAGCAAGGTTTAGAAGTGAAAACTTGGCAAATTGGTTTACACATAGGAATGTGGTGATGCACCTACTTCTTTACATGCAGTGGTTTGAATTATTTTCTTTTAACTTGG
This sequence comes from Scolopax mira, assembly GCA_004320125.1. Classification (NCBI taxonomy): domain Eukaryota; kingdom Metazoa; phylum Chordata; class Aves; order Charadriiformes; family Scolopacidae; genus Scolopax; species Scolopax mira. The sequence continues at coordinate 171,669 of BJBW01001135.1, forward strand.
AAATCAGGATATGGAGACATACTGATATCATAAAAAGGATGTCTTTACTAGTTTCTGAATGGGTTGAACAACTTTGCCACTTTTAAATTTCCAATTTATAATAAGGACTGTTGAAAAAAAAAACAAACCAAAACAGTGTGAAGTGTGACACAACACTGTGTTCATCTTGGTGGCAGTAAACATCGTACTGATATAGATAATGAGCAGTAAGTATTTCTCTTCCACGTTTGTGATGTAACCATATAATCTTGCTTCTTTCCATGATAACTAAATGCTTTTCAAGCCTATAAACACGTCTGGGTTTTTTCAAGGTTTTATTTTATATTGATTAATGCCACTATTTTGCTCCTACGTGTGGTTTTAGGCATATGGAGAAGGCAGAGTAATGAGTTAGTCTGGCAACGGAGTGTATGTTTATGTTTGTTAAGTAATTATATAGGCAATTAATAGGGAATATCACTAATAGCTTTCTGCGTGGTTTTACAGAAAACAGATCTTGTGAAGCAGTCTGGACTTCATTCTTTTAATGATTTGGTTGATGAAGGTAGTTTACGGGATAATAGTAGCACTTGCAAAGTAAAGCACTTGGCTCAGTGAAAGTGACAGAAGGTTGAAAAGCAGTTGGTATCTCAGAGTTGGTGGGGAATTGTCCCCTTGCTGGTGGAAGTGTGAAGGTGTCAGAAAACAGCCCCCTTCTGTACAGCAGTTGATTTGCAGCCTTGAAAGTTGTATATAAAGTACTTCATTTAAAAATTTTGGGTGGCCACAAGTGTTAGTAGAATGGTAGTTAATAGTGACAGGACACTTGTAAGCTCTGCTCTTGATTATGTGATAAATTGTGTCCAATCAAAATAACAAAACTTATTTTAGCACACTCTAAACTTGCAGCCCATTTCATTCTACTTAATCATCTGCACAGTTAGAGACTTTATTTTTTATATTTGACCCATGGAACAGACTAATAAGGGAAGTGGTAGATTCTTCGCATGTTTTATTTGCCATCTAGTTGGCTGTTCTGTCTTGCTGTTGCTTGATTCCAGACTTCAGTATTTTAACTTTATTTCCTTCTGTTTTGAAGGAGGCATAGGGTAAGAAAACTTGAACTTGGGGGTGTTTTATTTGTGTATCAAGAATTTGAGCAGTTACTTTTACCAGAAAAGCTGAGTGCCTCTGGTTTCTTTTGAGCTACCTGTCAATTGTCTTGAGTCTTTATTTCACAAAGCAGCCTCCCCTCAGTGTTCATTATGCTTAGGTAAACATATTTTTGCTGGCAATATTCTCCTTGAGCAGATTTTGCTCTCATATAAAAAATGCTCTCCTATCTTCAGTTTAATCCATGTGGCTGTTTGCATTTAAGCACTAGATGTCACTGTTGTGATTTGTATATCAGTGTGTACATTCATACATATATGTGTGTGTATGCCTCTACAAATTACAGGTTTTGGCCTGGAAAATAAAGGTTTTTTCCAAAACTTACGACTCCTAAGCAACAAAATATTAATTAATCTAATAATAAATTTCCAAGGCTGCCTTTTCCCTTTTACCGAATCTCTTGGTTGCCTTTTCCCTCTTACCTAATCTCTTAAATCACTTTAAATCATCACTGAGATGAGGCAGCACTTGCATTGGCTACTTTCTAATAAATTCACTATGGTTGTATAGGCCTGCTTGAGCAATTAATAGTAACAGCAAGTAGTACATGGCCATGAACTCAGGTAACATCTACATACAGAGCAAATTAGGCATGATAGATTCTTATGAGAAAGAGAACTCATGATATAATTTTTGTTGTTGTTCCTTTTTTTTTTACTCCTAGATTCTGATTTAAGCTCAGGTCTTCCAGAAGACAGCTACTCTTCAGAAGGTGAAGCGCAGGATGGTGATGATGAAGATGAAACAGCTGCCCTTGGCAATGTGGTTGAAGAGGCAACAAGCTCCAAAGCTGACCCAGGTGCAGGCTGGGCAGATGCCATGGCAAAAGTGCTCAACAAAAAGATTCCACAAAATAAGTCCACCATTTTGGCCAAGAGTAAAAAACTGGAGAAGGAGAGAGAAAGGGAAAAACAAGAAAGGCTGGAAAAGAGGATGAAGGTGAAAAAGATACAGTATTTCATTTTGCAGATGGGGATGCATGGAAGATCTCTTCAGCGGGGTTTTGGGAGAGTGATCAGTTGAGTGTGTTTCAGTTTTGGAATCTCTTCTACACAGTTACCTCAAGTAGCTTCAGAATATATACTTTCAGCTTATTTTAGTGTCTCACTGTAGAAGTTTTTCCCTTACTGATTTTTTTTAGGCCATCAAGTAGGCTGAACTTTGGCAGCAGAACCGTTCCAGTCTATCCACTTAAGATGATTTTGCTATTGAGAGGGTAAAAGCAGCTGTTATAAGCTTAGTTTTTTAATGGCTATTGCTAATGTGGAGTATAATTCACTTTGTTGGCATTAAAAGTTGAAATAGTTCTCATCAAAAGGGAGAGCGAGAAAGAGATGAAAACTGCTTTCATTTAAATTCTGCTGTGACTCCCAAAATCAAAGGCCTCTAGATTGCAGTAATCATTGCTGTGGTCATGAATCATTATTTGCTCCCCTCAATGATTTTCCTGATAGGAGTTTTCTATTACAGTATCCATGCCCTAAATTGCTTCTGGTTCTGAAACTGTTACAAAGAAAACAAAATTTATGTTGGCAATTTAGTCATTTGTTTGTGTCTTTGGCAGAACTTTTAATTCCAGCCTGTGATTGATTGATTGATTGATTTCCCTTCAGGGTAAAAATACACCAGTAGTTCTAACATCTCATTTTACTAGTTCTATTTCAGTGGGATTACCAGGTAGTCCACCTGACAGCCTGGGACATGCTGTGGTTAGGCCATGGCCTGCCTCTTCAGTAGAGAGGTTCAATCTGGCATCTGCTCAGTTATGGTTGTCCTAAGAACCTGTTCTCATTCAGTAAATATGTGGGAGTACTGCAAAGCAGAGGTGGGCTGCAGGTCCCCAAACTGACTTGTTTACCCTTACAAAAACTTGAGAACAGTTTGCCTTCTTCTAAGTTATTGCTGATGGAAGCTAGAACAGGGCAGTTCTTTTGATAAAAGGCCAAAACATGGTCATAAACTCATGAACTTGTAGTGGTCATCCTGGAATTATAAAGATAAGGACTCTGAAATTCCACAAGAGACTTCTTGCATAAAACAGACTTAATGCAACTCCACCAGGCCTAGAACACTTTTAAAGTATTCTGTTGTTTAAAGTGTTTAAAGGTAAAAGGGGTGGTGGGGGGGGAATATTTCACTACCTGATGCTGAGGCTGGGGAAATACAGCATTCTCCTGTTGCAGCAGGAAAAAAGATGATGGTGTTGTGGTCCTTGTTAATGGGAAAGCAGATCAGTTTGGTTTTGAAACAGAGCGCCTCAAAAAAAAAAGACAAAAATAAGTGTTGTGCACAGGAGTTATTCTCTGGTGAGCACTTGCTGCTTTTCCTGGTGTTTGATTTGTGACATCACTTTTGATCACAAAGCTGTACTGTGATTAATTCATCGAGGGAAGTCAAATTCCCAAGGCTCAAAATGTGACACGCTTATCTTAATAGACCCATGATTTTATTATGTTTAATTTCTCTGTGGTCAGCTTGTGTTGAAAGCTGTCTTTGAAGAATTTCCTTGTCCGTAGAATCAGTGTGAGAGGATTTGAGTATTTCTGAATACCTTTTGCTTGTCTTGAGTCAGAGACATGACTCTTGTGCAACTCTTTTCTAGTTTTTGTGACTTTTTGAGATTTGACTGTGGCCCCTGGTGTGTCCGTGCAAGACTTTTCTCAGACCCGTTGCCCAGTCCCATATTGGAGCATGCCTTAAATCAATGAATCTTGGTTTGGTTTGAGGTTATCTGGTTTTCCCCTCTTGCTACATAATCTATACTGTTCTATATTAACAATCTATAATTGTTTCACATAACAATATTTATAACACAGCTTGATAAAAGGCGTGAGTGGGAAATGATGTGCCGAGTGAAGCCAGATGTTGTCAAAGACCGAGACACGGAAAGAAATCTTCAGAGAACTGCCACAAGGTACGAGTTTTTCTGAATGCTTTCCTTATTATATGTGTATTGAAAAAAGGAGGAAAAGGAGAAGAAAAGATCTGCATAGGTAATCTGTTTCCTATCAGCTAGAACTCTTAAGAAGGAAGTGACTAGCAGGAGCCAAGTGATTTATGTACAGGTCTGCATTGTACAGTATCGAGTTCAACGAAAGATTTCAGAAGCTTTATGAAAGAGTAAAAATTTAGAAATGCTTTGTTGTATCCCCTCAATTTGTTAATGTAATGCTTTAAAAATGCAGAACAGTTGTTTCTGCTACTCTGTTTCTTCCTTCTCTGCAGAGAATTCACCAGATCTACATCTTTTAAGTTCAGTTACCTGTTCCATGTTGCAGTAGTTTGGTGTTGCAGAACTTGATGTGCTGTTGTCTGAACTTGATGTGTCCTTACTCATTCCTTTGTCTTATCCCCATACTTACCTGCTCTTAACATCTTGCCTGAGGAATGTAGTAGCTGATTGTAGGACAAGTAACGTGCTTATGGGGAAGAGATATGCTCTTACACTGTTACCATGCTTACTTCAGGGCTGAATAGTTATTTGTAATAGTTATTTGTGGGATTTTTGTTAACCGGTCCCTAGCAATAAATATGAAGGAAGAGTGAAAATTGGAAATAGATGTTACTTCTTACCTGAATTGAGGTTTAAAGTAACTCTTGAGGAGGTGGAAGTTATCCAGCATCTGCACTGATTAGTTGCTTTGGTAAAAGGTTCATTTCTATAAAGGGAATTTGAGTTAAAACCTTTGTCTTGTTTTGTTGATTTTCTTCCCCATCCCAGAGGTGTTGTACAATTATTTAATGCTGTCAGGACGCACCAAAAGAACATTGATGAGAAAGTGAAGAAAGGTGGGAGCTCCGAGAGGCGACGTGCTAAACTGCTGTCATCTGTTTCAAAGAAAGATTTCATCGATGTTTTAAGAAACATGGAGGGTACTAAAGGAAAGAAGGATCCTGTGGGAAAGGCCACAAAAAGTAAACAGGTAGGCTTTGTCTCTGAGAAAAATGCATACAAGATACCTTCTAAGTATACTGAATGTTAATGTGCCTGTTCTTCAAAACAGTTGTGATCCAGGTACTGGGTTTTTTGAAACTATTTAGGAACAGAGCAAGCTGCTCTTACTCTGGTTTCACTGCCTTTTGAGTATTAAAGTACAAAACATTGGAAGCTCTTTTGGTAAGACGTTAACTCTTGTATGCAAATAACTTGGTTTAGTTGCGTGTTCAAAAAAAGAATACGAAAAAATGAATTTTATCTTGGGGTTTGCATCTACCATGGAACAAAATGTTAGATTTTGGCAGGTTTTGACATTTAGAATTTGACCAATAGCGGTTACCAGCTCTTTAAAACTGTAAAGGCACCAAGGTCTCTTCATCTTACGTGGTATGTTAGACTGTGCTCATAGTGTGAACCAACAGTTTTGGGCATTTCAAACTTGCTTCCTTTGGATGATTATGGTATCTGGAACTGAAGGGCTTTGCCATACAAGTCAATACAACAATAGAAAGAAACTAAGACATACTAAACATTATATGTAGTCTTTTTTTTCCCTAGTTTTGTGTGTATGTTAGTCTGATGTGGCTTTATTGCTATTACAATGTTTTGGAAAGAAGTATTGTGGACGAAGTATTGGAAAGAAGAAATAGCATGTTCTACTTTTTCCAAATGTGCTTAAGAGAGACACAGCATAGTTGGACTTGTCCAACTCTATATTGGTTCTTTCAATTCATCAAGTAGCTCACGGTTGATAACAAGTTGCTCAGACATACTTTCTCTCATATTGCAGAAGCCGCATGTATTTGAAGTGTACTTGTGTTCAGGTTTGAACTTTGTGCTTGGTAGTGGGTGGAATACTTCTGTTAACCCAGACTTACAGCAGTTAACTAAGTGCTTTTCTGTGCCAGGAAAGAAAAATATTTTAATCAGTTGGGAGACAACAGTTTGTCATATGTTTTTTGATTGCGTGCACTTGGGGAACATGCTGAAGCACTGCCTGGCATGAAGAGCTCATACAATTTTCATGCAAGTGTAATATTAAAGTATTTTTAAAAATTCTTTGGATAATGAGAACAATTTAGCTTGGTGCTGACACTTTTTCTCCTTGAAGAATTCCAGCTTGCTTGTTTGGGTGGGGTCGTGCATGTGTGTGGTTCTTTTTTTTTTTTTTTCTTCTCCCCTGGAATAGCAGAAGAACATTGGAGTGATAGCAGTGCCAAGTACTATTGTAGTAGGCATTGAATCAATAGCTGAGCAAAAAACCTAGGACCTCTTTTCTTTGCATCAGGCTGTAGCAGGGAAATTTTCTAATTACTGGGTCAGAAAACAGATGGCAAATGTTTCTGTGCTATAAAAACGTCTTATTTTGGCAGCATCAGTAATAGCATATTTCCATTAAAGTGCTCTGGAGGTGCTTTAGATGCTGACTAGTTTTGAGTTGGTTTTGAGTATTGATATAGGTGCTGTTTTCAAGCTGCGAACAAAGCCTTCAAATTTTGGATTTTTTCATTAATATAAGGCTATGCTTATAGGTTTGGGGAAAGGGGGTAGGGTTTTTTGTTGGTTTGTGGTTGGTTTTTGTCTTCCTGAGTAGACCACCCCTTCCATGGGTTACATTTGCTTCAGTGACTCTCCAGTACTGAACAAAACTCGTTTATAACTCCTTTTCAAGCTGTTGTTAATTTGCCTTATTTTTTCCTGAGAACATATCTTACCCATTTAATAAGGCTCTCATCCTTGTAGCTGGTTGATGCTTGAGGTTGAGGCCAATATCTGATCTTCAATCTCCTCAGAATTACACAAACATTTAGCCACTGCTGACTTCCACAGTCCTATCTCTGGTGCTTAGTCTTTGAGGGTTTTTGAGAGGGTAGTAAGCAGGGATGAGGCTTTTGGGTGGTGAATTCCTTGCAGCAGGAGTTTGGCAGATTGTTTGTGTCATATGAAAGCTTTTGTTTATTTGTTTCTGGAGGGTTTTTTGTAGCAGCTTGCTTTGTTTTTAGCAGTTGAGAATATGGTGTGTATCTCAATTTTTAAAAATGAGGAGGGAATTACATTTATTTATCTCAACAAAAACAACACAGGAGATGTCAATCCCAAACTTCAGGCACTCTGCCATCAATTAAAATGCAGTCCAGAACAATAAAAACTCTACCCCACCCACATAAAACAAGCAGTCAGCAGGAAAAAGTTTTCCTGCAGCAGAATAAGTTTTCCCAGTGAAAGCAACCTTTCTTGACTCAAACCTTGAATATATTTGTGAGAATGGGTGAATGCTTTTTCTTACTTTACAGTGTTTTTTGGATGCAAAATTTGCTGCTGGCTTTTTGAAAGTGCGGTGGTTTCTTCAAAATGCCAGGGGTTGTTGAAGAAACCCTTTATAAAGCTCAGTTGTGGCTGGGTATTTAGTCAGGTATATGTATGTGTGAGAAAAAGCAGTTGAATGCTCTGTAAAGACCCATCTGTAGCAGTGGGATGTCCCAGTAGCACAACCAGTTAAAAGTTTGCTCTCTATTTCCCTCAGCCTCATGTGTTGATGGGAAGGACAGGTCACCTCTGCCCTGCGAGAACGTTGTTTATAGTCGTGCATACTTTTGGCCATTGGCCTTAATATTATTTGCTGTACACCCACCCAATGTAGCTGTGAAAGAAAGACTGTAAGGGTGTGAAGATTTTCCTGTGCCATGTGAAACCCGAAGCCCTTCTTGGGGTTCTCTGCACCCTGGTGGGAGTAATTATTTTTCTGAGCTGGGGCCAAAAGCTTTGCCTTTCATATTATTAGCTGTTTATCAAGATATGTCTTAATCCTTGCTGAGCCAGCTGACTTGTGTAATATTTTTCCCTGTTTTTTTCCAGGGTACTGTACATGATGCTTGCCTCTGGGTAATATCAACTGATTTCCTTCCCCTCACCACTTCTTCTGAAAGCCTTGCAATGTGGGAGAAAAAACATAATTTTTTTTTTAAATCCCGCTTGTTTATTGTTCGGATGTTTTAGATTTTGGGGGGAGACATTTATTGGGAAATATGAGAGCTTTCAGTCTTGTTCAACGCAGACCAAATTTTAATTTCAGTATTTGTTGGTTGTATCTTGCAACTTCCTACCTGTAAGGTACCATAAGAAACAGTATTAAACTACAGGTTTAAAAAAGGTACATATCAGAGATGCTGTCTTTGTAGTGCTAGAGGCTGAAGTCATCTTTATGTGTATTGAAGAAATACAGAAGCAGGTAGTGGCAGTACCTTTAGGTCCTTAAGAATTTTCTGGGTGCTCTTGGCATTGTGGGTTTGGGAGGTGCCTTTGCTTCCAGGGCTGAGTGAAGTTTCTGATTTCTTAGAGTTGCACAAATATGTTGGCTGATGTAGTAGTGAATTACATGGGGTCTTGAAATCTTAATTGTAAGAAAACAAAGAAACTCAGAGTTAACATTCCCTGGAGTACTCTCAACTCATCTCCCTCACTGCATGTCAGTTACAACAGGGTCATTCAGTACCAGAAGCTCTTGTCTTGACTTTTTTGCTTGTTGTTTGTGTAAAGCATTACTGGGTGGTAAAATGTTTTCTAGTGACTGGTATAACAACTGGCATGAAAGTTACAAATATTCTTTGTGACGAGCGTAATCTGCACTCATCAACCTTTAATTTTTGATTAGGCCTTTTTAGCATGGTTTTCTGAATCACCTGTGTTTGCTTCAATTTTTAAGTTTTCTTAAACCAGATCTGTTGGAGAGCATTTCAGTGGTGGAAGTGAGAGCAGGATTTCCTGCTCTACTTCAGTAACCTTGATCCAAATTCTGCAAGGTAATTTTTCTGTAATCTGTGCTGATTACATGACTTGGAGGTACAATTTGCTTCCTGTGTTGTGATGGCATTTTGAAAAAAAATGATGGATTGGTCTCAAAGTAATACCTATTCTAAAATAATTTATTGATGGGAAGATAAGCGGAGAAAACTACAGGTGCTATTTCATAGCTGCTATTGTGCTTATGTGACTTGAAATAAAATACTTTTACAGAAAAGTTCCTTCTGCCTGAAGTGCTTTTAGTGCTTGGTAAGTACTTTGTAAACACAGTAATTGGGAGTCAAGTTTATTATAGATTTTTATTTTATATATATAATATATATTATAAGACTTCTAATATTCATAAATATTTTAATTTTAAGCAATATTTTGAAGACTTTTTAAGGGTAGAATGAGTACTACACTTTCAGCTTTGACTGCTGTTCTTGCTGAGGCACAAGAAGTGGCAAAAATAAAAGAAGTGGCTTTTATTTTTCAAGTTATATGGGGATAGAAATCTGCTTTCCAGCTTAAAAATTAGATCTGTTTAAAACCTGTGACAGTGATTGCCTTCTTTTTCTTGCAGTTGCACAAGTACTGGCCATTGGCATGTTATTCTGCTTTTTTTCCCCAGTTTCCACAGTGGAAGAAAAAAAAAGATTATTTTCATCCATATACCTGTCCAGAAGGACAGTAGTCTGGACAATTGTTTTCAACCAGCTGTAGGAAATAGTTTGTTTCTGAAGTGTGGATGAAGGCATTGACTACTTCTAGAAATTTAGTAAGGTGTATCAACACCTCTTTTAATCTTAAAAGGAAACTTTTTTCTTAGGTGATAATGACATTGCAGAGTAGCAGAAGTTTATTACTACAGCTGTTGTGTTTTACAGAACTAATTGAAGGAGTAACCAGGCGTGTGTGTATTCCAGCAGAATTGAGGGGGCAGCCAAGTATTAATTTAGTTCAGCTGCAGCCAGAGTAGATGTGTTCTCCCAATTTTAATAAATGTCTTCCCATTACATGGACAGAAACTTTTAATTTGGATGCCTTTATAAATCATGCATTTCTATCTTTTTTTTCCCCAAATGTGCTGTATACTTTCTTGAAGGTCACCTCATATATGTTTGGAGCTGATGCTTTTAATGTAGTTTTTTTGAGTTTGTACCAAAAGGTTGCTGACTCCTTAATTGTATGCTGTACTCTGATTTTTATCCCTAGGGTTAAATACAGTGCAGCCTGCTGTATCCTGATTTAAGGTGAAGGGTTGTTGTGCAGTAGTAGAAGTTGTTTGATGGTGACGTTTTTACTTCAAATCTGTTTACAGGAAGATGTATTGACTTACCCAGTTTGGGTTGCCAGGAGAGCTAGGTTTTTGAGATCTACAAGTTCAGTTCCCTATCTCTTGCCATACCTGGTAACAAACATTTGTCTTAACATGGGAATGTAGGTCTTTGTCAATATTTACATGTGTAGTTGTGTATTTGTTTTTTTTATATTTGATCAGAAATCAGGAAAGGAAAAAGATTTTTGCATTCAGTTTCCATCAGGCTCTTTTTTTTTTTTTTTTTTTTGGTCCTCTTCATGTTTTACATTCCTGACAGGTTCTTTCCTCCAGCTCCTAAGGACCCAGCACACAGCCCGGCATCCCGGTGGCTAATGTGAGAGCAGCCCCAACAACTGATTGCACAGAAAGTTCCTTTTTTCTCATCATGAGTCATGCATGGTCCATGGTTGTCTAAGATGCAGATAGCATTGTGGTCAGTGAGGACAGATGTTTTACGAGAAATTGGATCCTAAAGACCTATCATCTCTACCTCAGGTTGGGGACGGCAGTCCTCCAGATGTTTAAAACTTGGCCAGATGGGGGAAAGTGTTCCCAGCTCCAAAATACACTCTTAACTGATTTTTAAGTCAGGAAAGTGAATGATGCAAGGTTTTAAATGGATGCCTGTAGGAAATGTCTCTTTCCTCCTTATCACTATAGATAAATTAAATTCATCTTTCTGTGAAAAGAGGGATGAAGTGATTTTAGTTGAAACATCTCAAAATCCTTCATCATGAAGTAATTGAAGTTTGGCACATTTTCTAAGTGAATATAAACAGGGATTTGTGATGGAAATGTCAGGCAATACTGAGACAGTTCCATCTGTCATGTTTGAGGCTAACTTGCCTTGCTATTTGATTATGAGCACACAGGATACTATGATGACGTTCTGTTTTCCCAGAAGATGTTCCAAGGCTTTTTTTTTTTTCTTCAGTAAAACTGTGTCTAAACCAACCACTTTTTAAAAACTTGTTGTATATATCTTCTCTTGATCTTTCCTGTAACTATACAAAGCACAAAAAGTCAAATCCTGCTAGCCATTTATCTGGGAAACTGAGTTGGATGCCTCATAAAACCAGCTCTCCACTTTTGGCTTTGTTTGTAACCCCTATAGGCAGGGCAATGTACTTAGAGAAAAATGTATCTAAACACTTCATAAAGTTTTACAAAAAGATGTTCTCTGGAAGTAAGAAAGATCGGGTGGAGCTTGTTTATCTGAACCAGTTTGTTTCCCCCATGTAAGCACTTTCTATTGGAAATTATCTTGAAAAGTCATTCCATTACTTTGAAATTTTGGTAAGTATTTTGGTATAAAATGTTCGGATTTCCAGAGTGTTGAACTAGCAGTTGTGTATTATAAATGACATCTGTGGGCACCTATTACCTGTTTATCTTGGTAGACTTCAGGAGTGGCGGGTCAAACTGCTCCCAGTTTCCAATGGTTAGAGGGTTGAGGAATTCAGTTTTGGTGGCTTTTTGTCTTTTTCTATGGGAAAAAAAGAATTTTTAATGAGTGCTTGTGAAATATGCTGAAAGCTTAGAATATATACCTTTTTTTTTTTTTAACCCTACTTTATTACAAATGCTACTGAAGCTGTTGTCTTGGAAAAATCTGACCTCTTTTTGGTTTGTTGCTGAACCCTGACCAGTGTTCTGCACATGGTCCGTGTCATTTCTTTTCCACCTGCAGGCATTGGGAAAACCCATAGAGAAATGTAGGAGACAGAAGGGTCAGAAACACAGAGAAAGTGTACCCAGATGGCTAAGATAAAGGGTTGGGATCGCAGGCAGTTTACATATTCCCTCTCCAGGCTTAAACTGCTTCTAGAAAGCAACCTGGGAGTGTTGAGGGATATGGTCTGTTCCTTAATGAGTTTGCCACTCACCCACTACAGAGTGGGGAAATTACAGGAATATAAAATCAAAGAGACTTGGATTTGCAGATGTTTAGGATATGTTGCAAAAGCCATTTAAGTAAGAGCAGGGGCAATGAGGGTATGGAGATTTATCCATACAAGCTGCTTAGTAGTCATAAAAACTTCAGTATTTCATATTTAGTAATAAAAATACACAAAAGCTAGTTCTTTGTGGTTTTTTTTTCCTATTCCTCCTGCCTCATAGTTTTTTGGATCTCTATGCTTGTTTTGGGACTCAAATGTAAGTGGAAATCCTGAGTCAGGAAGAGGAGGCTTTTTATTAGCCCCACTTTTTCCTCATCAGCTACTCTGTGAGATGATTTCTTAAGTGCTGGATGTGAAGGACTTGGTCATTATTGTAGCCCTTGTTGTTTGAGACAACCTTTTGGGACTTGCTCTGTTATGCCTCTTGCTGAATCATAATGAAAAACAGTGGGCAATTTCAGTATTATTTGTAGGAAATAATGTGAGTCACATTCAGATTATTCAAAAATCTGCAAGCTGCTGAAAAAGAATCAAAAAAATACTCCTAGCAGCTGTGGGTCTGCTTGTGTCCTTACTGTACCAGCAGACAAGCTTTTATAAAAACCTGGAGAAAATTTTAGGTGCCCAGCCGAGATAAGTCATAAGTGTCTTGTATAAATGGGTGACATCTGAGAAAAATCTGTTGTGGCTTGAAGATGTTTGTCTAAGTAGACTCTTGAAAGACATAGTACTCGACTTCTGAGGGGATAGCACATTGAAGGCCTTCATCTTGACCGTATGCTCTTTACTGGGCGCTCTTGCTGCAGCCGCGTGTTTTCCAAGTACAACTTGATGATTTGGGAACTGTACAACTTGCACCAAGGATGTTGTGAATCTTTAAACTCCCTAATGTCTTCATTATGGCATGAAATACACATTAAGAAATGCAGGATCAGCTGATGGAGAGGAAGTCTTTTCTATCATTTGTGAGAAGTTGTGTGGCCTTTCAGGGTTGAAATGCTAGGTATCTAGAAAAATTCTGCTTTTCTTTATTTTGAATATCATCCAAACAGAAGAATTCTTGGTTCATTATAGTTGTTTTCAAGAATTAAGTGATCTTGGTGCTGTGAGATATTAGATTTAAGGATCCCGTCATTCAAGTAGATGAAACATGAAAGCTGTGTGGAAAATGACATAAGAAGGAGTAACAGGTAGGAGTAACAGGTGAATACTGAGATATGGTAGTGGCCAGTATGGTAGGCAGTAATTTCACTGTCGGTAGTGTAACAGCTGATAAATAGGCATTGCAGATACAAAGGTAAAATCATATGGATGAGGATGATGAAAACATGACTGAAAACGAGCAGTAACTGCAAACTGAAAGAGTATACTCTCTGGAAATTTTCTGTCCTCATGTGTTGCATGATAACCTAACACAGTGGATGTGTTATTTCTCTCTTTCTCTCTTATTTTCTCTGTAATAATTTTCAGTGTACTTTGAGCTAATATTTATCTGGTACCTACTTAAGTATGCTTGCTTGTGGACCTTTTTTTTCTTTTTTTATGTCAGTGGAGTGGTTTGGAACCAGTGATGGTTGGAAAGACAGTGATGTTATTACTTGATATTTACAATGTCGTCACTTTGCCTTGTATTTTACATAACATGAGTTACAAATTACAGCTTATATTCCACAAGGGAAATTGTTAGCATGGGTAAAGGTAAAAGGTCATACCTATGTTGTAACTTAACTATAAGATTGTTTATTTAGTGAGGCTTATTTTCAGTTGAGTTTTTATTTGATGAGTTTTTATTTTCTGTGAGGAACTCCTGGGAGTAGCATAGTCATGCTGTTCATAGTTTCATAAAATGTGTTAGGGGAATCTCTATTCCACTATGGTCGGACATTGTCTTGCAGCAGCATATGGTAAAATTCCTGGTATAGCAGAAGGATTTCTGAGACAGCACAGGCTGAGGAGTTCCAGAGCATCCCGTATGCAGAAGGGCCCTGTGTTATGCTTGAATTCTTAGAATATTTTTGCTTTTTCGGACAGAAATACTGATTGATGAGATTTCTGATGAATTAAGACTGAGAAAATCTCTTATCTCAAAAGGCCTTTCATTTAAGTCATTTAATAACAATGGTAATGATTTTTCTTCTTTGCTTAAGTCCAGATGAATGCTTGTTTTTAGAAATTGATTCAGTTCTGACCCCTCCAAGGCTGGGACATGTTTAAGCCTCTGTATGCCAACCCAAAGCATTCCTCCTCATTCACACATTCTCAGTTGTAGTAAACCCTAGAGGAGTATGTGAGGATGGGGAGATTCCTCATGCAGGTCATTAAGCTCTGGGTGGTCTTCTGGCTTTACTCAAAAGGAAAATCATTTTGTATTTGTTGTGCTTGTAGTAATAACTCCAGTGCGTTACTTGCAGAGAAGTTTGAGCAGGAACAGCAGGTTTCAAAACACACTGTAAAATTTTTTAATTCTTAGAATTGTTTACTAAGAATGCCAGTGTAGATTCTGCTGTGCACAAGAGACCTTGTGGTCTGAGTAAAAATCCTGTGCTGCTGCTGATACCCGCACTATAGTGTCACTCCAGATGTACGAAGGCAATTTAGTTCAGTCTCTCTAATTTCTCATTCAGAGAGAAGATGCAAATGGTTATTGAATGAGCCTCATACTAAGGAATAAATGATTGTGCAGAATAGACTTCTTTCATGCACTCATATCTGGGAAGCCCCAAAATGCTTCACAGAGTGGGGAAGTCTACTTAGACTTCATCTCAGAAGTTGAAGATAGTAGTAGTACAGGATATATTTTCAGTTTCCAGATCTGTGGTGTTTTTGTCTGTTTGTGATCAGGTGTACATAGGAACCTTTCTTACAGTCAAAATGTCACTGTCATTCAAATTTGATAAAAGTTGCAAGCAGCACTGATGATTAAACCCAAATATCATTTTTCTGTTAGAAATCATTGTATTTTATTTTCCGCTTATAGTTCTGCTTTAGATACTTCAGCTGCAGTTTAATTTACTTCTTCCTAGCCTGGGGGAAGTCTGTGAGCTTGGGTATGCCTGAAAATGAATTTAGGAGAAATGATTATGTTCTTTGCTTTCTATTTCCTCTCCTACTTCTACCAAGTGATTTTTTAATTATTTTTTTTTATTTTTTAATTGAGGTTTAACACAACTCGGTATGTGCCTGTGCTGGCTTTTTCTTGAGTTGGGTTTAAACTGACTTGCTTGGGGTTGAGAAACAGAATAGCATCAGCTATTTGGAGCAAGATGCAGGCTGTCAGGGAAGGTAACTGTCAGATGTATCCAAGAATGCATTTTTGGCAGTTACGCTTTTTAACTTCTTTGTCATAACAAAAGCCACCTTGTGTTTCAAGGTCTTAGATGTTTGTATCGAGCACAACAGAGGAACCTGGGGAGGCAGTTGAAATCAATTAGATATGTTAGAATTGTTTTCTCAGGGCTTAAATTTGTTGCTTGAGAGATATTTATGTTAGAAATTCCTTCCCTGACAGGTACAAATAAACGTTTATTGTCTGTGATGGTAAAGAGAGATGCCCCTGCAAGCTCTGGCATTTCATTTTGTCTTGTACACTGAACAAAAGCGTGGGAGCCCAGTGCGCGGATTGTAATTCCTAGGTCTGGAAAATGTTCATTTCTTAATACTCTGAAGTTGCTGTTTTCTTGAGTGCATCGGGAAGAGTGTGGCCAGTTGAGGGAGGTCATCTTCCCGCTTTATTCTGCCCTGGTGAGTTCCCATCTGGAGCACTCTGACCAGTTCTGGGCTCCCCAGTTCAAGAAGGACAGGCAGCTGCTGGAGAGGGTACAGCAGAGGGCTAC
This sequence comes from Scolopax mira, assembly GCA_004320125.1. NCBI lineage: Eukaryota > Metazoa > Chordata > Aves > Charadriiformes > Scolopacidae > Scolopax > Scolopax mira. The sequence goes on from BJBW01001135.1 coordinate 187,596, forward strand.
AGAGATGACTAGGGGCCTGGAGCATCTCTCTTGGAAAGGCTGAGGGACTTAGGTCTTTTTAGTTTGGAGAAGACAAGACTGAGGGGGTATCTGATGAACACCTATAAATATTTAAAGGATGGGTGTCAAGAGGATGGGGCCAACATTTTTTCAGTGGTGCCCAGTGACAGGATAAGAGGAAATGAGCACAAACTTGAACATAAGAAATCCATCTAAACCGGAGGAGGAACTGCTTTACTTTGAGGGTGAGAGAGCACTGGAACAGGCTGTCCAGAGAGGTGATGGAGTCTCCTTTTCTGGAGACATTCAGAACCCACCTGAACGCGTTCCTGCACAACCTACTCTAGGATATTAGTAAAAATGTTTACACTGAAAGGGTTACTAAACATTGCAATGGACTGCCCAGGGCAGTGGTGGAGTCATTGTCCCTGGAGGTATTTAAAAGCTGGGCAGAAGTGGTCCCTGAGGCACATGGGCTAGTGGTGTTCTGTGTCAATGTTAGGTTGATAGTTGGACTTGATGATCTGAAAGGTGCCTTCCAACCAAGACAATTCTATGACTTTATGACTATGCTTATGTGTAGAGTTCTGGAAAGGTCTGGCAAACTTTATTGTTCTGGTTTTAGGTTGTTGCTGTGACAGTAAAGCACCATGTGAAAACAATGGTGTTCTGTGACTTTGAACTTAATTCTCTTAAGCTTTCAAAGGAAGCAGGCTTTGAGGTAAGGCACTTGTTTGCAGTCTGAAGTGGCTATGTGCAAGTGTCCTCCTGCTGCTTCCGACAACTTCAGAAAGGGTAGAGTGGATTGATCTCCCACCTGAGTGGCAGTGCAGTCTGCCACAGCTCTAGTATTGAGTTTGGCATGTCTCAGTTGAAGATTCTTGCTGTAATGTCATTTATCAAGAGCAAAATACGTAGCTCCAAGTTTTCTGCAGGGGCAAAGAAATGAACCAAACCAGGGAGATTTCTGATTTGATGTTGGTCATGTGGCTGCTGATGGTGCCATGAGGTTTTCATAGACCAATTCCTCCAGAAGCATCCAGGAGGCAATTCTAGCCCAGATCCTGTGAGGGCTGGCTGTTTGTTCTAGTTGAGAGACCTAAGCTTTGTTGTTGGGTGGGTGGGTGCTTTATTAGGACCTGGGTGCGTTCATCTTGTCCTGGTGCAGATTTTAGAGGGTATGTCTTCAAACCAAAATTAGTTTGGGAAATATGTCCCCACTACAGAGCTCTATTTGTGTCCAACTTGGGCTAATGCTGTGGTAGGTTAGGTGGCACACCAAACAGGCAAGATGGTGTTAATTATGTGATCTCTTTTCAACTGGACTATTGATCTCTCCCAGTAAATAAGTGTCTGCTCTAGAGCAAGCACACTGTGCATGTTTGTCTCTCTTGTTTCAACTCATGATAACAAGTGCATCACCATGTATTGGTGACTCCTGAGATATTTTACTAACTGCTGCCTCTCAGACCTTTTGAAATAGGTTGCCACACCTTCAGGCAAAGAACATTCAAATTTATATAAAAACGGAGAGGACAAAGAGCAATACCAGAATTTTTCATTCCTTGCCTTGCCAAAGGACCCGCTTTATGTAGCATTACACACTAATGTTTATACAGCCTTTGCTTTCATTTGGGGATGTGCAAAGGGGACTTCAGTGTTGTAGTGAAATGTGGGAGATGTGGATGAACTGGAAGTTCAAACACAGTTGTACAGAATGAAAGCTGGTTTATTTTGCACGTGCCAAGAATCAGTTTTGGTTTATTTAGATGAAACCAGCTTATGGCATTGAAAATCCAAGTGTATTAACATTCTTACATAAAGTTGGGAAGTGATATTACAGTTGAACTAATTGTTAATGATACAGATAGTCTTGCTGCATATTTTCTTAAGGCTCCAGGAATGTTTTGTGATACAATGGTATCACAAGTAAGGGAGTTCTTAATCCGAGGGGGAAATGAAGCAGTAGATGAATTAGGAATGAAGATAGTAAACATGGGGTTTTCTTCACTTGGGAGCATGCTTAAAATTGATTAAATATTTGCTTTCAAGGATTTAATCTTCATCTTTGAGGCATAGGCATGTCTTTCTCTGTCTTTCTCCTTAAGGCTTGTTGTAAAATTCTATTCAAACCTTTGTAGTTCCTTACATAGTGGGTAAGGATCAGCATCCCTCTTTTGTTGAGGTCCTGCTTTTGTCCTGTTGTTCACTTGACATAGCCAGAAAGAAGGCCTAATGGTTGTTGAATAGTAGCTTGTGATGAATTTGAGCATTGGGCTTTTCAAACCCTGAGCCTTTCATTGTCATTGCTGACAATAACCTACTGCTGCTGTCTTGTTTAAAAAGCAAAACAAAAATCCCTGTTCTGCACATCTGGGGAAAAAATGGAATTTCTTTTTGCTTGATTATTATTGAAAAAACATAATTGGATTGTTTTGTAAAGAAGATGGGAATTTTCCATTTGGGTATTTCAACTCTTACTCCGTGGCATGTTCAAACAGTGATTTATAAAAGATCTAAGATTAAAAAAGAAAAACCTCGGTGACTCTTGTACTCTTTTCAACCTTTCTCTGCTGTGCAAAGGTAAACGTGTAAAACAACTGAAATACAGTTAAAAAGGGCAGGGAAGCTACACTCTCCTTGCATCCCAGAACAGAATACTTGTGCTTGCATTAGTACAGATTATTCCCATGCGAATATAGTAAGGTCTGTGTAGGGACCTACGTTATCTCTAACTCGTTAATTCCAGGTAGTTGATTACCCTGTCTGAGGTGATTTCAGGCTTTACTGGGTATAGCATTTGAAGTGAATCGCTGCAAGAGTGGAAAGTAGTTAGGGGGCACTAACCTGGGGAAAAGGGGGATTGTGGGTATGGGAAAGTTACTTTTAAGAGCTGGCATTAATGAGAGCAGCTGTGAAGACAGAACACCCAAAACAAAACACAGTGCAAACATTTTGAGGAACGGCTGTAGAGTTTCTCTTTTTTTGAACTGGACCCTGGGAGATTCCTTTTTGGGAAGGAAAGTGTTAAGACTTGTTAACCCTGCTTTTGTGAGAGTAGTCTTTCAAAAAGAACTGCAGGAGAAGTCACATTTAGCTTTTCTTCTTTGGTTAGCTATTAAAAATACATACCTTGTTTGGCAGATTTTTTGCCCTGAAGTAAGTTCTGTTGGGGTGATGGGGTGTGTTAGATTTACAGTGATGGACCTGCATTCGCTATTCCTTGTTTCTCCTGTTATTAAATTCTGTCTGCTGCTCTCTCCCAAAGACTGCACAGTCGTCAGTTTAAATACACTGTTGTTCCATATGCTGCTTATTCCTAGATGCACGACAAAGAAATGGCATGAACAAGTCCCTACAGCCATCATACTATGGGTTGTATGATCATAGTATAAAACTAATACATATTACTATGGGGTTTTTATCTAGTAGGTAAATCTGTGTCTGCAGAGAATGCTGTAACGATGGCCCCCATCCACGTACAGCATCAGGAGACAGTAGTTGCTTAAACTTGGGTGAGCCAGTTGAGGTCTGTCCTTTGGAGCACACCTGAGATGCCAGTATTAACATTGTGGGAAAGACCCTGCCACTATAAAAAAAAGTATAGATTTCTGTACCACTGGTTCCACTTTGGTAGGAAAATTTTGTTGCTTGCCTGCTGGACACTAAGCCATGTTGTTGATCAGAAATATTTTGCTACTAAGGCTTAAACCACTGAAATCCTTCTTCAGTACATCGAACGGTTTTTAGTATTTTCCTTAAGAATGGCTTCAAGCTGTTCTTTAAAGATGCTGCCACAGGATGGGGCTGTTGCACTACCCAAATACCGGCTGTCCTTACAACAACTGCAAGTGAGCACCGTCTTCACCTCTAGCCTAACTCTGCACTCCTGGCACTTTTCTTTTTCCCCAGTCCATGCAGTGTGCCCTCAGTTTATCCACTTTCAAGAGGTAGGAAATTTAAAGTAAGACTTTGTTTCTTTTAGAGGCAGCTTTGCACCATATGACAAGCTCAGGTAGTGAGGTAATAATCCACATAAAGGGGATTTGGTTCACGTATCACAGAATATGTTAAACATTAAATCTGGGGGGGGGGTTAGGCCTTTATTAAATCCATATTTGTGTTTTAGAGATGTGCCAAGAAGTGTTCTAATGAAACAGCACCTGGGGGTTAATAAATGATATCATGAATCCATTCTGATTGCCAAGAAAGATTTTAATAAAGGAAGCCATGCCCAGGGTCGACTGTTTCATCCATGAGGAATAATTGGTTTGTTTCAATATTTCTTTTATTGGTTGGCTAAGACAAGTTTGCTTATTAGCATCCAGTTATTTATGATTGTCTTGCATATTTCTGTGTACCATTTGCATAAAGAGCTAGCCCTTGGTAGGTCTGACACTGAAAATTGTGTGTGAGGTGTCACTTTGATGCATGAATAGCTTCTGTCTTTTACTGCCTTTCACATTCATCTCATCTTTCTCTATTCCCCCTTCTCCCCTCAAATATTCAGGGTGAAGTGAAGTCTGAAGAGGGGCCAGAATGGAATATACTGCGTGATGATTTCATGATGGGAGCATCTATGAAAGACTGGGACAAGGAAAGCGATGGAGAGGGCGATACTGAACAGGGAGGTGGTCTGAAACAAGATGACAGTGACTGAATGAAACTGAAAACCATTCAAGATAATGTTTCATCTTCTTTGTTTGGATAAAAAGTTAGCATTCTGTGAATGTACAACACTTGGAGGATATCTCTTTTTTTAAAAAAAAAAAAAAAGACTTGCACAATTTGGAGTGTTTTTTTCCCTTATGTCAAACTTTTAAATACAGCTTCATTATACTGAAATCCTGAAATATTTTCCAAAACATGTATAATTTTCAACATATTTCCAAAACATTTTGTACAGTCAAAATAGTGGAACCTGCCCAATGAAAGAAAGATTTTGCCAAGGTCATTAAAAGTTTATACATTAGTCATGGCAATTGATGTATTAGTGTGCCTGCGTTTCCAAATCAGTGTTGCCCTTTGAAAAGTTGTTAGCAATTCGCAATAGAAATGGCTTACAATAAACACAGAAGTGCCGTCACCTTGTAAAGTTATCAGGCTCCTATAGAGTCTCTACTACTTTGCCCAGAAAAGGTTTTGTAGATAATAAAGAAAAGTAACCATTAATGTGATAGTTCTGGTCTTGGAGAACTAGTTTGATTGCAGACAACTCTGGAAACATTTAAAAAAAAAAAAAAAAAAACAAAAAAAAAAACACCTGTAAAAAGAGAGACTTGACCCTACAGATTGGCTTTTATATTTATATATGTATGTGTGTATATTTTTTCCATTGCAAGTCTGAAGTTGTGTAAGCTCAGAGACTGGTAAGAGAGGAAAGGACAGTCGTGCTATTGTTTTTGTTGGAGGGAGGGAGGGCTTTTCTAGCAATATGGCATAAAATTTTATTCAGTGTGGCTTCATTTGCAGTTCTGGTGTTCTGGCCTTTTTCAGTAAGGAGACAAACCTCTGAGATACATCCTGTGGGTTTAGTCAGCTATACTGCTAATTCCTCAGGCCTGTAAAGGGGTCTAACAAAAAAGCCCTTCCTCTTAGGGTCATACTGTAACAGTACAAAATTTTGGAAGACGTCTGTCAGTGTAACACTAATGGCTTTGTTAAAGCTAGAGCAGTTTCTCCTAATTAGTTGTTTGGTTGTGAAGGCGCAGAACCTAACACATGTAATAGCAATATATTTTATATAAGCATATGCATATAGAAGGAAGTGCATTGGGATTAAAGGGTTCTAAATGAGAGGCTGGGGTTGAATCCTGCTGCTTTCACTGTTCCAGGCTGGCTGTGTCGTTTGTTTAACTTTGCTATCGCATTTCCCCATTTGCTATGTGAAGAAAATGCCTTGGGGCCTATTAATTGATACTTGAAATACATAGTACTGTTTCTACAGATGTCCTACATACAAACCTTTCTTTGTACCTGCTTATGTGCAAGATATGATTAGGAACGACTTTCAAATTTTCAGTTTTCAGCACTGAAACGTGTCGTAGAGCAGTGGATTTAGATTTTCCTAACAAAGGTATTGAGGAGGGGGAAGGGGTTTGAACTTTGTGGATATTGCAAGATAAAAAATATACATACAAAATGGCAGAGAAACCCATCCTAACAAGTGGCAATGGTTGTGTTATCTGTAGCCTATTCATCTGGTATATATTGTAGCAATATTCTTTGAGGAGAACTCAAAGCTAACAGCAGAAATGTTTAGATTTTCAAGCTGTTTTGAGTGTCAAACATATTAGATATCTGAGGAAACATTAGTTTGTGGCCTGATATTTATTATCACAAATGAAGGCATACACTCAAAATATCAAGTGGCAAAACCACAGAAGTTTGACGTGGTGGTTATCCCAGCTTCTGAAGGCTAGGCATCTGTACAGCTGTTCAGCAAGAGCTGGCATCTCACTCCTGCAGTACAAAAGTGTACTACAATGAATTTTGAATCTGTGAAGCAGCGTAATAGTCTAATCTGACATTGCTTTCTTTCTACAGAGTTCACTTGCTTTGTGTGGAAAAACTGCATCAGGACCCTTAAATGTACAGTCGTTCTCTGGTTTGATATCACCAGTCTGAAATCAAACTTTTGGAAAACAATCTAGTTGCTCTTAGGAACTACAACAGCCCCAGGTGATTATTAAAAATTTCAAAGTACTTTCAGAATAATTCTAGAATCCTTGGGTGTTTATGAGTTTTATTTGTACAGTTTTGAAGTAATGTTTTGATTAAATCATTGAAGTGTCACCTTTGTATTTAAGAACATCATGGAATATATCGATATTGCTAAAAATGTCTTGAGCTTCCACTTTATTTAGAACGCATAGCAGTACTTTTCACCTATAAATGGGGAGCATTTCTTGCCTTTTAAGAAGCATGATACTTGGGAGTTTTATGTATATTGGTTATTTTTAAAATTTTGATATTGTACCTTGCCTTTGCTTGTGACATATGGAGATAAACTCCTAGAATACCTTAAATTGGTAACTACCTGCAAAAGAGAAATAAGCTCAGGACTCTTAAAGACCCATGGGAGCAGTATATTTTAATTTTAGGCATTTTGGTGGCGGATTTATTTCAGAAGTTTTGTTTTAATTCATTAGCAATTCAAAATGAGAGCTAAACCCTGTTGAACCCAGACACTTTCCAGTCTTTTTCAGCTGTGGGATCAGTTGCCCTACCCACTTTTCCAGTAATGTTCTTCCTTTTTGGTAGCTACCAAGAACAACCTTCAGTGGCTTTTCCCAGCAGTCAGAGTACTCTGTCTGTTTTGCCTGCTCCCATGAATATCTCTGCTTAAGCAAAGCTGTGCTGCTGCCCTTCATTCCAGAGAGCATGAATCATCTCAACTCTGTATATTTCTGTACCTATCTATATAAAGCCAATAAAGATGGGGTGGTTCCAGTTTTGTTAGGCTTCAAGCCAACTCCAGAATATGTAGAGTTTAATATTCTATGGATTGCAAAGCAACAAAGTTTTGTTTAATAGAAGAAGGCACAGCATTAGCTCTTCCCCGTGTCTCTTATCCTCTGGTCTTAATTTCTCTTCACGTTAATTGTGCTAACTTTTTTCAGCAAAAAAAGCATGAGTTGGCCTATGGAAAAAAAAAAAAAAGAAAAAGAAAAAAGACCATCTTTCCCTGCTTTTTTTTCAGTCTGCTATTAGGGAAATGCTTCAGGAGTGGAATATCCTTGTGCCTGACACTAGTACAGCTTGGCATCTTTCTTCCCTGCTAAAACACAGAGGGAAGATCTCGCACTTCTGCAGCTTTGAGGCAGGTTCTCCTGGGTTCACAGGTTGAGCAGAACAAAAGAGGTGGAAGCTGCTGCCTGGGGCCTCTGCCACTTCCTAGTGGAGATAGGACTTTTCTTTGTGTGTTTTGTTTTAAACAGAGAGATGAATTGTTTGGAGGCCATAGAAACATTTTGACTATCTAATGCTTCCAGAAGAAGGTGGTCTGTAAAGCTGCATCTGTTCAGAGCTGGCTTAGTAGCTGTCTCCAGAGAGGAAAGCAGAAGTCATCTGGCACATAACAGTCTGCACAACTTAAATTGACAAACTCCTCATTCTTATGAAATGAGTCCTGGCATAGTTAATATCCACACAGGGCAATCATCAATGTTGTTCACTTCCAGCCCCTGCAAATTGCTCAATGATTTCTTCAAGACTTGCTGAGGTAAGGAGTAAGAGGGCCAGGAGAAGGCTTGAAGTAGTGAAGACACTTAGGATCTTGTTAAGCAGATAAGATCCTAGTGCTAAATAAGACATTACATTTAGACTCTAGGACTTTGGTGGCAGACACTGGAGATGGGAGATGTTCTTGGTTAACATATGGTGGAAGACTGTCAATTTCATGTACTGCTGTTGTAAAGCATTGACTTCTAACCTCTTTTCAGTATGTAAACCTCAAAGGTCTAGCTCTGCAGATGATCTAGCAGATAAGGGCTTTTCCTTAATCATTCTTTTTCAGACTGACGGGGATGGTTGGTAGACAAAGCATTTTGTTTTCAAATGTATCTTTTTAATTGCTTTTCTGTCTTAGGGGACATGTTGAAATAAAACTCTAGTCAAACTGAATAGCTTCAACACCAAAGATACTTGTTTTTGTAATGGCTTCATCTTTTGAAATTATTTCCTTTTGTTTAAATCTATGTGTTTCATCTGTTGGATATCAAATTGTAAAATGCATTAGGACACTTTTTGTCAAGCCTTCAGATATGACCTCATGAGCACAAATGGCTTTCAGGAGGCACTTTGGAAGGTGATTTTAGGAAAACTCATAAAAAACATTATTTCTTCACGGTGCCTCAGTTGTTTCAATAGCCCAGCCTCTCATGCCAGTGAGTGAAATTTTGAGTATTATTTTGCAACGTTTTCTTAGTGTTTCTTAATTCTATTTTCAGTGTATGTGGTGTTAATTGTGAACTGCTCACCAGGGTCAGACTTGCACTGAAGTTTGATACCACTAGGATTTCTTACAGACATAAGTGTTCTCAGAAGTAGCTAAATAACAGAAATACTTCACTTAAAGAATATACTGGTCACACTTATCAGAAACTGAATGCATAGTTTGGAAACGGTTAAACATGCAGCCTGCTGGTGTTATGTACTACTCAGGTCTTTAAGTAATGTCTATTATAGGTATGTATGATTACAGGTAGAAGGTAACAGAGGGTTGTTTGCTGTGGTTTTAACATGTTTGAATATTGAAGTACTTAAAGACTCCACTAGCCATTCATGAGCCCTTAATAAATGGCACTATGGTTGTAATCTTGGAGATTATGATTGAGAACCCTTGGCTGTTCAGTGCCTTTGTTGCTTTTAACTTTATTTTTCTATCCCAGTGAACACATTGATCAAACAAATCAAAAAAGCTTGGGGGGATGATATAGTGACAAAGGGAAACAAATTACCTATGCATCTATCTACAGTGTCAGTATTATGTTTAAAAGAGAAAGACCGTTGTCTTTAGTTCTCATTCACTGTTGAAGCATATTGCTGGACCATCTGCCTTGTGATGACTTAATTTCTTTTAATTTTTTAAGAGATAGGAGTGACAAGTCTGTGGACTCAGGTCCTTTATGAGATGGTACTGGGTCTGACATCTGCGTTGTCAGCCAATGTGTAGGCTTTTCTAAGCTTGGACCTAGCTGTTAACGAGGTGGATATTAAAATGACACATTTGTGAGAGCAAATATGCTGTCACATATTTCTGAAAGCAAATATGAAACTTATATTTGTGAGGGGCATTTCAGCTGTCAGTCTGTAACCACGATGGAGAGTTTAGAAGTTAACGTCCAGAGGACAGATAGGGCTTTGATAAGTTTAATGAAGATAGTTCTTCCATTCTTGGTATCTGTTGTTCTTAAATCTTGTTTGCATAATACCTTTCTCTTATTCTCCTGGAAAATATAGGACTCTTGAATTTCTGGAAGAACACCACAATTCTTTTGATCTTCCTTATGCTTTTTAAAGATCTTTGTCCTTAACCCACAGCCTGTCTTGGATGATAGGGGAGGGACTCTTAGGTGGTCCTTCTTCTGGAGAACACTTCACTGAGCACACTCCCAGTGCAAAACACCCCAGCTGGTGGGGATTGTGTTTGCTGTTAGAGTTTCAAAAAGGGTTGTTGCACAAGTTCATGCATAGTGTATGGCTGGACGGGGAGCTGTGCTCAGCCCCATGGTGGGCCTGGTAGGTGGAGCTGCTCCTCACTTACGGGGGGCAGCCTGGACCCAGGCTGGTGCCTCTGGGTGACATGAATTGTGAAAGAACAGAGCGTCTCTCTGGGTACAGGGCTTGGAAGCTCTTCTGCTGGGAAAGCTGAGCAGTTGTGTAAATGTTGTAGCCTGCTAGGTCTACAGGGCCCAGCAAAAACTAGGAGAGTAGGTGTCTTTAACTGCAGTCCTGTGTAGAAGTCCATTGCTTCATGAGAAATAGATAGTGAACACCTTTTCCATTCCATATAAGTGAACCTGTTCTAGGTCTGGCTCTAAAATAATCTAGATCTGGTTTAAAATTATCGCTATCACAGAAATGGATCTTCCTGTTCTATTTCTAGATGGAGTCACCATGCTCAAACCATCTGGCTGAAAGAATGTATTCCCATCAGCCACTCAGGAGTACTGATTTCATTGATTTCAGTAGCCAGGCATAGAAAACAGGTTTAAAAATATGTAAGGCTGAGAGGCAACACAAATACCTTCTACAGAGCTGGTTTGACAAGTGCAGCACAAAAGCTTGGTATCGCATGAGTTTTGTTTTGTTTTGCTTTTCCTCATGTAATATGAAATGCATTGCTTTCTGTAAACCTGCTAGGATCATCTTGAATATGTGTCGCTTAAAGACCATGAAGAAAATACATTTCTGAAGCTGCATTATCTTATTAGAGCTTTTCTTGTGTGTAGACTACGCAGGCAACTTGTGAGGAAGACAGAAATCTGGATACAGGGGGGCTGTTTGTTTTTTGTAGCTATGGAGTATGACTTAAAATATGGCATTACTGGCTGCCCCATTTTTGAAGTTGCTGCCCGTTAATTTTGCTCTATATACATTATTTTTAAAACTTCAGCAGTGCAGTCTGAGTGCGTATTCTAACTTGAGTTGCATAACTTTAATTTGTTGCATAAACTCCAGTAGATGCTCTATTAGGAATACAGTATTTATGGCTATCACTTGTGTGTTACTTAGTGAGGTTTAACCCAAATCATCACTGAGCAGTTTGGAAATAGAAGGCAACAGCTGTAAAACCGAGAAAGAGATGCAGGTCAGGAGTTGAAACATTGAGATTAAAGGGATGACTTTTACTCTACTGTCTTTACTTTGTCATGCTTGCTGGAAATAGATGTCAAGACCCTCTGGTATATAAACCACTGCGCTTATATTTCTCCCCCCCCCTCCTTTTTTTTTTTAAATTATTTTTAGTTAGTGGATCTGTTCATTTTCCTTTGCTGATATTTAAGTCTTACTAACTTTAGTGGAAGCAGGATTTCCCGTGGTGATTAAAACCACAGGTGCTAGGATTAAGGAAGGCCTCTTTTTTTTGGTGGTACATAAACTAAAACTGGAATGATACAGAGATTAGTGTGGCATCTTCAGGGCTGACAGGCAGATTTAGAAGAGCACATGAGGGGATCAAACTCTGGAGGTGTAACCATGGGGGTACTTCTTTAGCATTCACAACGTTTTTATCAAGACTTCAGTCTTAACTGATTTAAAGATGGGAATCGGGTGTTGGAAGCAGAAACCTCTTTGGATGGAGCACTGATGTGCACAGCCTTTATAGAAAACATGTATATTTTTCGGATAGGTGGTTTAGACCATTGGTCATTGCATCGCTTCCCTGCACCCCCTCGTGTCCAGCTGTGCTCTTTGGGGAGAAAGGGCAGCTTTACTACAAGGAAGCTATTTTCTGAGTTGTCAAATCCAAGCCACGCGAGATGTGGATAAAACCCTAGCACTGAAATACAGACTAATGATTCCATTCCATTATGTTCCTCTTTTTTTCCTCTTACCCATAAGACTTTTTTGGGGGGGGAGGAGGGTTTTTCTTAGGAACAGCTATGTCTTTCTTTTTTGTAATCGCATTCTAGATGTCTTTTATTAAGGTAGAGTTTTAAACCCAGACTGCTGTGTGGACATCGCAGCTTGCTGTAATGCTGTCTTCTCACTCGATGGTGGAGATGGTGCCATTCCATAAGATCACAGAGGTGACACCTGGATGGACCAGATTGTGTTGACTACTCTCTTGTGATTGTTTACACTGAAATGATTGAATCTATTTGTCGGAACGAGAACTTTAATATATATGTGTGTGTGTATAAAAATATATATTTATAAAATATATAAAAATGTGTCTATAAAAAAGAATATAAAAAAAATTTCTCATTCCTCATATATATAATATATATTCCTTCCTATATATAAAATATATAAAAAATAAAAGTTCTCGTTCTTACTATATAAAATATATATTATATATTCCTTTCTATATTAAAAAAAAAAAAGCTCTCATTCCTACAAATAGGTTCTCTCTATGTATATATCAGAAACATACCGTTGACTTGCAAGTTGACAAGTAGTTACATATGTATATGTATATATGGATAGCAGTCTTGCGTGTCAGACAGCATGTTCTATAAAGTAGCCTTTATCTTCTGGAACATGAGCGTTGCAGGAGTGGGCTGGGGTTGTGTGAAACGCAATCCTTGGGGCAGTGGGGCTGCTTGTATTAGTAAGGTCAGCAGGATTTGCTCTCAAAATTCATTCAGGCATTACCGCGCGCACTAATGAAATGTGCAGCACGGAAGTATGGACTTCTACTTCACGAAGGATAATAAACAGTAAAATCTAAGGTTTTATTATGGTATATATTACAATTTTCCATTATTTGTCATCTCCTCTTTGCCTTACCTTTATTAGGTGCCACCTTGGCTCAACGAGTTGAACCTTCGTACGTGGATTTTTATAAAAAGGAGAATTCAAAAGTTTTTTTCCCTAGCACCTTGCATCAGAATATCTGAGATTATACATGACCACAGTTATGGCTGCAGATTTCTGTGTGTGCCACAAAGAATTAATTGTGCAATCATCCTACACTCGTCATCAGTGTGAGAGTTTACAAAAGTCACCTCTTAACTTTTAAAAGTTATTCCTCTTCCAACAATGTTCTTTAGTTTATGAAACGTGGCCAGCCACCTTAATGACCTGGTCGTCAGCAGTTTTAGAAAGATTATTGCCTTTGTATTTCGCACAGCACATTTGCGTATAACCAAAACAATCTAAAAAGAAACCACAAATTGTAAAATCCTGACCACGTAATTTTTAAGTTAATAGGAAACATGAAACCTTTAAGTTTAGTGAAGTAACTTTCCAGGTGTCCCTGTTTTTCTAATAAACAGTTACTGTTTATTAAAAAAAATTTCAATATATAAAAAGACAGTATTGTATTGAACTAAAAGCTCCAAAACAGATAAGTTCTGTTCTTTCCCTGTGTGCGTGCTAAAGACTTTTTGACTTACAAAGCTTCCACTGACAGCAGCCCTGCAGGAGAAGTCCATTTCATAAAGGCACAGATATGTATAGAATGAGTTAAACTTCAGTGTGTGATAATCCCAGTAGCTTTTGAAACTAACAGGTAATTGTTAAATAAAAACTGGTTTTGAAGGAATAAAAAAATAAAAAGGTTTTTAGTCTAAAAAGCAAAGCCACAATTGGGATGATTTTGATAGATGTATCAATCTTGAAAATTGAAGGTAGAGGTAGACTGGGGGAGCCAGATTACCTGTGCAGAAGGGCATGTGATTATTTCATTCTGATGATATTACTCCTTATCCAGCTTCGCAGAGTGCACACAGTTTGGCTCTGTCATTGCTCACTTTAGCAATGGGTTAGATTATAGTTTGCAGAACTTTTAAGGAAAAAAATAATTAAAAAAAAAAAGTGCAAGGAAGAAATTTTAGAAATATGATCAGGTTTATCATGAGGTATGTGTTCCAGCTATTTTTCCATTTACAAAATGGAAAGTTGGTGTTTATGAACAGCTATGTGTATTTGAATGATTTGGCTAACAGGTAGGTGTCCCTTTCTGGGGTGAACCGGAGCAGCTCAGGCACGTGTGATGGGCCTTCTGCAGCTGCTGGGGATTTAGCTCAAGTGGTGGGGGCTTTTGGACTGCAGAAGCCAAAGCCCATCTCTGGTGCTGCGCCCAGGAAGTTCTGCCTAGCAAAAACATCACCGTTGTGGTACCAGAAAGTTTTAAGAGATGGAGCTTTGTTGCAGTGGTGAGGCAAAATGGAGACCTGCCCGGGTAAGCCTGACAACCCTGTGTCACGCTGCAAGGGTCAGAAGAGAAGCAAATGGGTTGTCTTGAATGGGAACAAAACCAAGATTTATTTTAATTATTTTTTATTTTTCCCAGCTGGTCTGAAAGACTCTGAGGCAACATTACCAAGTCAGAAAGAATTTCAGCAACTTTCAAGATCTAGTTGGACTGGTTTGCTGTCAGTCTGGTTGGATCTCTGGTGGCTTATGTAGAGGGCTGTTCTGGGGCTTGGACCTCCAGCACCTCTGGCTGCTTGGGCAGGCTGGCTGGCTGGGCACCAAGCACATGGGGTTTGATAGCCTCCCGTAGGGCATCTCTAAGGCTCAAGGATTTGTCAAAGACACTGCAAAGTTTGGGTTTTGTTGGGGTTTTTTTTCTCCAAATTGGAATAGAAATAAACTTGCAAGAATAAAAACACTTTGAGATCCGTGAGGGCTTTATCTGCGGAGGTCTCCTGAGAGATGGTGGGAAGTTTCCTACAGAAGGTGAGTGTGGAGCACTCGCCCCCATGGCTACCCTGAAGCCCCCGAGGCAAGTGTCAGGCAGAGCATTCGCAGCAACAGAGTGTTACGGGACCATAGATGCTGCGAAAGGAATTTCTCCACGGTTTCAACTGTAGCTTTTGGAGGAAATAATGTAATAACCCTTTTCTTTAGAAGTATTTGCAGTTGAGGTACCCCTCTGAGGTAACAGAGCTGATTCCTCAGCTGGTTAACGGCAGCAGCAGTGGAGCTGTGAGATGTAACAGCTCGAGGACCTGTCCCCTCGGTTTTGCACAGGTGTGGTGCAGAAGTGAAACCAGCTGAGTCTACACGTTGAGCTTGCTTGTTTATTTGAATAATTTTGGAAACACTGCCATTCCTGACACTGCAGCTGTGTTTTTGAGGTTGGTAGGAGCAGAACATTGACATGCACGGCAGTAAAAGCGTGATGTTGTAGCAGAGACGTTTGATCCGGCCTTTGCAGGAATTGATAGATTGAAGTGGGAAGCTCCACAAACTCTTCCATCAGGAGGATGCCGTTCTCAGATGTATCTAGAGTGCTTTTAATGAATGACTAACTTTACTTTCAGTCCCCTGTGTGTCTGGATACCTGTAAATAATATGTTTCCTCGGCTCCTTCACCTCTCATCTCTGCTGGTACCCTTGGCAGTGACAGGTTAGCTGGCCTCCTTGGTGCAAGATTCCCCTTTGGAAGAGCCCCGCCAATGCAGACAGGGTGCAGCAGCCCCATCCTCAGCCCAGCACACAGCCACAGCTGCTCGGAGGAAGCACTTCCCCTCTCGGACATGTGGGAAAGGAAAAACTAGCTTTTCATTTTGGGGCTGCCGTTCTTGAGCTTCAGAAAACATTTGAACGTTTTGCAGCAAGCAGGCGGTTCCTGAGCTGTGGTCAGACAGAGAAAGTCCTTGCTGATGGTTGGCTGGTTTATGTCTTACGTGATTCTCATTGTGCTTTCAGATAGATCCCAGCCATCCTGTCTCACTTCTGTTACTCATGTTTGCCTTTAATGCCGCAGGCAATGGCCCAGCTCTGCTTCTGAATGGTTGTGGCCCTTCTGCTACCTATTCTAGGTCTTTCATCATCTCTGGACACAACGCAGGGGTTCTGCAGAAACAGCCTTGTCCCACCTAGGAGGTGGTGATGGGAAACTCCTGACGAGGAGTGATGTCCTAATTCAGAAGGGAATAGAGGGTTGTCCTGTGATGACCTATCAGAAGGGAATATAGGGCTAAAATGGGTGAGGGTAGTGAAAAAAGGCTACTTCATCGCTTTTTATAAAGTTAATGTTGATGTACAGGGATGAGACTGTGAAAGAAAAGCTTTATGGCATGAAGTTGAGGGATGGGTTAGTAGACTGTAGAGTAAGTTCCCCAGGGCAGAGGAGGGCAGCTCTCCTCCTGAGGTGACAGCATGAGACGTTCCCCATGTACACACGCTGGAGCAGGCATGGACGGATGGACGGACAGATGGATGGAGCCTCTGAGGTTTATTGTGGCCAAAAGAGGCAGCGTGAAAAAATTGAATTACAGGCACAATTACTAAGCGTTTGGGGCTTGAGCCTTTCTGTCAAGCGCGGACGAGGAGGTATTTGCACACTTCTGACGGGAGAGGAGACCTCCGAAAAGCAGCACGTCCTCCCCTTCGCTCGTCCCCTCCCTGCTCGGCGGGTAGCGCCGGTTACCGGGCAGCCCGTCCGCCGCCAGAATCGCCCAAAATCACTCTTGGAAGCGAAACCCGGGAGGCGGGCGAGGGGCAGCGCAGGGACCGAGCCTCTTCCTGCCCTCCGCCCCTCCAGCCTTGCCCAGGAACGCATCCAAGGGGGGGCGGAATTCTTCCTCCAGAGCAAGGGTGGTATTTGGCCCAATTACTTTAATAAAGGGTGCAAGCAACATTAAAGTCTTACTTTAAAAAAAAAAAAAAAAAAAGAAAAAATAAGTAAAAGGAAAAAGAAACCCACAACCCTGGCAGGAGTTGCTTTTTTCTTCTTGGCTCCTCTCTTCTCCCCGCTCCCCGGGGGTACGGACGGCGGCCAAGGCACCGGCAAGTCCCCTCGCCGGCTGCGCGGGGCGGAATAAATAGGCGGGCGGCGGCGCGGCCGGCGGAGCCCTCCGCGGCCCCTCCACGTCACTCCGCGGCGAGGCGAGCACGTGGGGCGGGGAGACCTTATAAATCTCCCTCTCCCTGCGCGGCCGTGATGTTATCTGCTGGCACCCGTCCCCTCCGCGTAGGGACAGTCGGGGGGCGGATAGATCCGCCGTGAGCTGCGGCCGGCGGGGCCAGCCCCGAGCCCCATCCCCAAAGCCCGGCGGGGGGTCCGGAGGAGGGGGGGGGGGAAGAGGAAGAGAGAGAAAGAAAGAGAGAGAGAGGAGCAGCCGCCGCTGCTTTGCGGGAAGGCTTATCGGGGCGGCGGCGCTGCCTGACTGCGGTGTGGGGTTGGCGTTTGGGAAAGGAGGAGGAAGAGGAGGGAGCTGGAAAAGAAAAAAAAAAAAAAAAAAAAAAAAAAAGGAGGGAAAGAAAAAAAAAAAAAAGGAAAAAAAGAAGCTGTGCGGCCCGGGCGGGGGTGGGTCGGTGCATGCAGCGCGGGGCGCACGCAGCAGCCTGCGGGACGCGGCCGCACGGAGGATCGATCGCCGCCGCCACCACCGTTCGCCTCTCTTCCTCCTCCTCCTCCTCCTCCTCCTCGGCCGCCGGGCCGCGGGGGCCGGGGCTGGGCGCAGCCCTGCGCACACGTGCGCGCCTCTGCCGGCGCCGCCGCGGGGGCTGAGCGGGGCGGTGCCGCCGCCGCTGCCCGCCGGGAGCCGCCGGCCGCCGCGGGCGCACGGCGGGGCTCAGCGCCGCGCCGGCACCCTCTGCCCCGCCGGCTGCGGCAGCGCCCTGTAATACCCATCACCGCTGCTTCTCCCCCCCACCCCCCTCCTTTTTTCTTTTTTTTTTTTTTCCCATTTTCTTTTTTTTTTTTTTTTCCCTTCAATTTTTTGTTTTCCAGCCCGCTCCGCCAGCGCGCTCAGAACACTCTCTCTTCCATTTACTTGATTCGCAGGCTTGTTGATCTGTTTGGGGGGTTTTTCCTCTCCTTTTTTTTTTGTTTGTTTGTTTGTTGTTGGGTTTTTTTGGGGTTTTTTTTTTGCTGCCCGGGCTCACTCCACCCCCGAATTTTATCTAGTTGTAGCAATTTGCTTCCATTTATATATATTTTTATTATTATTATTGGTATTTTTTTCACTGACGCCTCCCGTGCGTTCATCGATTGCAAGTCGCCCTTGCAGTCCTGTTTTTAACTGCATTTTGTCTGCAGATCTTCCCTTTGTTTGCGCACATCCCCCTTCTTTTTTTATTATTTTTATTTTTTTATTTTTTTTTTTCTCTTTCGTTGTTGTTCGTTGTTAGAGTCACTCTTTTTTGGGGGGGCGCTGTATTTAAACACTTAAAATGCACTGCTATCTCCTGAGCGTGTTTCTCACCGTGGATCTGGCCACCGTGGCTTTCAGCCTGTCTACCTGCAGCACCCTCGACATGGATCAGTTTATGCGCAAGAGGATCGAGGCGATCCGGGGGCAGATCTTGAGCAAACTGAAGCTCACCAGCCCCCCGGACGAGTACCCCGAGCCCGAGGAGGTGCCCCCTGAGGTCATCTCCATCTACAACAGCACCAGGGACCTGCTGCAAGAGAAAGCCAACCACAGAGCCGCCACTTGCGAAAGGGAGAGGAGCGATGAGGAGTATTATGCCAAAGAAGTTTACAAAATAGACATGCAGCCTTTTTACCCCGAAAGTAAGTCCTCTCTGTTTGTGCATGTGTGTCATTTCGCCCCTGAGGTTTGACAGTGCCCGGCACCTTCAAATATTGGCCCCCGTGTATCATCATCTGCTGCCTTTGCTTAGTTTGCTCTTAATTCTCAGCATCTCTTTGGTGGTAGCTTCTTGGGTTTCATTTAGGTGGTGGGGTACGCGTATGCCTGGGTGGGTGGGTGAGTTGTGGGGTCAGCTGTCCCCCTAGCCTCGGGAGGTTTCTGATCCCCTTTGAAGTCACCCAGAGTCCCTAAATGTGCCTCTGCTTTCCACTACTGTGTACCTGAGCAGAACTCACCCCCCCCCGTCCCGGATCCCGCTCACCCCCCAGCACTGGGTTTAGCTCCCCCACAGCCCTCAAAAAGAGCCAAATAACTTTCCACTGCTGTTGTTTCCCTTGGAGTGCCTGGATCAGGCAGGTTTCCATCTCTCCATAACTGAAAAGAAAAGGAGGTCTTAAAAAAAAAAAAAAAAAAGTCACTGGCTCCTCTTCCGTCTGCGCCCCTCCAGAACGTTGTCCCTCAGATGGGTGCTGGGAGAGGACAAGAGACAGAGGTGTCCTCCCTCCTCTTCCCACTCCAGCTAGCCTCCCCTTTTGGTTCATTGGCACTTTCATTTCAGGTACAGGAAAAGTTTTCCCTTGTGGGTAGCCTCGGTTCTTGGAACCTGTCTCAGCCCGTCTGCCTTCTGCTGTTTTTAACGACCTTCTGGTGATCCACGCCACATTTTGCACAAAAAGCAAAAAAGGGGTACAAATACTCTCTGATGACCCAATCCAGTTAGAATGGTTAATAACGATGTGCCTTTTTGTTTCGGTGGTGAAGTTTGAGTGTATAGAAGGAAAAAATAAAAAAGAAAGAAAAAACACCGTGCTGCCTTAAAAGAATCTAGATCATCATCATACCAGGGAAAGTGAAATACCAGAAGCAGAAAATAACTTCACCGTTTGCGTATCCAAAACCTAGTCCCTGCTCTTTTCCTTTAGCTCGGCTTTTCTCTCTCTTCCCTCCCTCGCCACTTGATGCCCTGTGTACTTGCTGTCTGTTTTTTGAAAAGCACCTACCTCTTGCTTAAATAGATAATGCAGCCATCTTGGTAACTTTATCCTAGAGTTTCTAATTGCATTTTCCCCTTATTTATTTTTAGTTTAGCAAGTTGTGGCTTTGGGGCTTGCTCCGTCTTGTATGTGATAGTCCTAGGATGCCAGCCAAGGTATCTGAACCCCACGCTCGGTGCAGCTGCCTCCCTTTCTTCCTTTACTCTTAAATGACAGCATCAGGTACAGGACATCCTAGCAGTCAGAGACATTTTATTATTGTAATTATAACACCATCCATAATAGCCATGATAAATACACTCCGCCCTTGTTACCTTCAGGGAAGAAAAAAAAAAGGTAATTTGGAGCCAAGTGGGTATGAGCAGAGAGGTTCAATTGTAATTCATGCTGAGAACACAGAAATCATGCCTGTTTTCCACATTGGTGGAAAACTGTAGTATTTTCCTGTTTTTTTGGTGGAAATCAACACTTCATTTTGGGACCTATCAGATCATGCCCTGAGCAGATGAACGAGCACCCACGGGCAAAGGTTAGGAGGACGAGTAGCGGTGCCCTGGCTCGTGGGGTTGATCCTGTAACAGAGAGTCTCTGAGAATTGTAAAATGCACCCATCCTGAGCACATCTGCCCTTCCTCGCATGGGCAGACGACAACGGACCGACAGTCCAAAACGCAGCCGCCTGCTTTCCAGAAAATTAAAATATCTGCGGTGTGCGACTGGGGTGGCGTGGCCAAAAGGCAATCTATGTTTAGAATGTTGTCAGGGGCCGGATGGGTACTGAATTATCGATAGAGGTCTTGGAAGAGCAAAGGAGATTGCAGGTATCTACCAACAGAGTGCATCAGACGTTTGGGATCGGAGGGCCAGTGAGCAGCAGATGCAGTACTACTGTGCGAGGGCTGTCGCTAACATCAGAGTAAGTAGGTTAACTGTTTTTCCACTGCTCTCTAGTTATGCTGGATGGAGCGAACCCTTCCAAAAAAGACAGAAAGGAAGAAATCGCTCCACCATATTTTAAGGAAGAAATTGAAAGCACAGCTCTGGCGGCCACCAGCACGCTTTCTTCTAGACATCTTGGAGTGGAATTTTTTTTTTTTTTTTTTTAACTCTACGGTTTCTGCTGTGTTGGAAGGAGGCAGGAGGGAGAAGGGGATCGGTGTGAACGCACTGGAGGTCAAAAGCTGCTGGAAGGAAGGCATGGGAAAGATCAGTGGTTCAGTTTTTACCACAAGTCGTTAGCGTTCAGTAACTGACTACAACCCAAGTATTACAAATATGCTCTAATTATACTCAGTCAGCAATATATCACTACAGATCACTGATAGGTCTTTGTGGGGCATTTTGTAAAGTTCAGACTAAATATTTTTAGCAATGAGGAGATTTAAAAGGAAAACTATAAGAGATATTGTATATACCCTAAGGCATATTTTGTCTTAAATATTATCCTTGGCCAACTGTACTGTATAAATACAGTAAATATGAATAGAACTGGCAAGGTGCCAATCTCCTGGGATGAATTTTAGTCAAGAAGGTATTTATGGGATATAAATAATACTGTGTCAACATTTAAAGAAGGGATCTGATTAGTTTTGAATTTATTCATATTAATCTTTTCACATGCTGTTAGTTTAAGGCTCAAAGTAAAGTTATGCTAAGGTTTACTGATAGTTTGCACGGAGGAAGTAAGGGGGCATCTGGCTTGACAGTCCACTTGAGGTTAAAGACACATCAAGGCAGAATATATGTGGAAATTCAGCAAGTCAGGGACTGCCGGACTCAAAAACAACAGACGTGAAAAGTAGTAGCGGAAAAAAAATACTCCGAAGAGGTTTGGAAAAACCAAAAAAGGCTTTTGTCTGTCAAGCATGCCTGCCTGTGTTGTGCTCGCGACGGCGTGGGTTAGATACTGAAAGTCTGAACTTCTCCCAAGTCCAGCTGGCAGTAGAAATGAAGCTGTTTTGCAGAGCGGTTGAGAGGGAGGTGGAAGCTGAGCACAACATCAAAGAGAGTTCTTGTGAATTCTGTGCCTAGGTGAAGTTACCTGAGTAGAAGCTTAATGCTGTTTTCTGTGAAAGCTGGATCACATCGGTTTATTACTTATTAGTTCTTCCTTGATTATTTAGGGGGACCTGGTGCTTAAGCTAGTTATTTATTTGAGGCTGGGTGATAATCACCATTGCAAAGATAATAAACAGAAATGTAATGCCAGCATGGTTAAGGATTGCATGTTGTAATACTAGTTCATAACTAGGATAATCAAGAAAAACAGGCAATGTGTGTAGGTGGGTGTTGGAGCCCAATTCTGTCATCTTCATTCATGGCAATTTTTATCACAGTCAGTGAGCTGGTTGGTACTGATGGCTTAAGGCTAATGCAGGTAAATTTTTTAGTTTTCTATGGTCTTGGTCCTCAAGCACTCAGTAGCCTAAGAAATCACAGTTCTTTCGAGTTTGGGCCTGGTTTTGCATGGATTTTAAACTACTTTACTATGAAGTAAATGAACTATGAACTCCACGGGTTGCAGCCTGCACTGGGTGGTAGGATTGGATTAGCCTTCTCAGGAGTTCTGAACCATGAATATTGCTTTACATAGACCATCACTCTGCTGAATATTCACCTCATGAAAGACAACATTATAAACTGGCTGGGCACAATGACATGCTTCTATTTTATCAACAAGGACTCAATTTACCAGCAATTATATGTATGTGGGCTCCTTGTTTTCAGGGTACCAGAATTACTCCTCCTCCGTGTCTGCTGGCACTGACTGCATCGTTACCACGACCTTAACAGCTATGGCTGTGCATCTCACGTGTGTTTGCATTTAACAGAACACAGAACTTAGTCTTTAAGGATTTCCTATATTGTTAATGATATGGAAATGGTCTCAGAAGGAATACCTTTATTTAAAGCCTCCTAGCTGTGCTCACGCTATGGTCATGCTCTGGAGCACCTCTTAGAAGAGGCAGTTGCCAGCTGTACTCTGGTTTGCAGAGGGACTGGAAGAGTTCCCTGAGGAGAGACATGGGAGGAACAGTTCCTCGCTGCTTGTTCATGAATGGCACTTACTGCGGCCTTCCTAGGTGGTGATGAAAAAAGCCAGGAAATTGCAGATGGCTTTAAAAAGGAGCAGGGTAATTTTCTGGACAGTAATCCCCTCTCTTCTTCCACTGGTGGAGCAGATGGCAG
This sequence comes from Scolopax mira, assembly GCA_004320125.1. Lineage (NCBI taxonomy): Eukaryota > Metazoa > Chordata > Aves > Charadriiformes > Scolopacidae > Scolopax > Scolopax mira. The sequence continues at coordinate 210,505 of BJBW01001135.1, forward strand.
GGTGCACCACGTGTGTTTCCTGCCTGTCTTCTGAATCACCAGTGACTTGGTGCCAAGCTGGGAGAAGGGGAGGTCCACATGCCAAGGTCTGGCATGGTATGTGGTCCCTGTCTTTCTTCCAGAGGAGGAAGCCTATGGAAAAGCAAAACACCCTTGACCCTGCTCTTTAATGCTGCAAGGTCAGAAGACCTGCAAGATGGACCTGTAGAGCTATATCCCTGAGGCCTTTCTGTAACCTTCCTTGAATTGAAAGAGGCACTTTCACTCTTAATTTGGTGAGTGAAAGGGTTAGGTCTACATCACTGCCTCTGCATCTCCCCATCCCATTGGCAGTGTGAAAGTTTTACAGTCCCAGAGACCAATCTGGAAGTGTGCCCTTGTCTTCTGCTCATGGCTGGAGATATGCAGGGAGCACCTGGAGCTCACGTCACTCTTGCTGTCTCCACTTAATTGCAGGACGGGGTGTGAGTAGGTGATTGTGCAAAGAAAGCAGACCATCATCTTCATCAGCCTTGCTCATCCTTGGTGCTCTGGGTGAGAACAGCAGTGGTCATCAGGATGGCTGCCTTACTTTGGAGTTACTACTTGCAGCATTTTGCTGTCAGTTTGAGATTCCTGCCTGCGCCAGAGCTGAGCAAAAAGATGAATGAGAACTCCTGGCTGTCAGCTTCAGTGAGCTTCTTCAGCACGGTTCTGAAGCATGCACAGACCTTCACACACATGAATGGACTCATTAACACCAAGGCTCTCTGTATGCCTAATTAGCTCCCTGAATTGGGGCCCAGTTTATGGCACATTTGCAGGGATGAACAAAGCCAGACATTTCAAATCCCTCTTACTGCGTTGAAATCTGTCATTTGGGCTTTGGAGCCCAGTGAGAGGGAGACTTTTTTTTAGAGAGGCAATAGAGGCTCTTCAGTACGCCCGTGATCCCAAAGAAGGCTGACCCCTCTTGGGTAGCTGGCTTCTTTCACCTCTGCAGTGTCTGTGCTCCACTGCTCCTGTATTACAGATAAAGAGAGGAACCCCAGGGTATGGACAAAATGAGTCGTGAGTGAAGGCACACAAATGTCTCCATTCCTGTTGAGAAACCACATGCTGCACGTTTTCAAGCAGGCACTTTTTAGCGTGAGGATGATAAGCTCCCCAGGCATTATTTATGTAATACTTTTGTCACAGGTGTTTCTGCTATTTGTTTAGACTAAAAAGTTTCTTTGGGTTTTTTGTTTAGGGAAGGTTTGCATCCTGCCTTCAACCACAGGCTGTTGCTTGTTTCAGCCTGGGATGTAGACTAGTAGGTGCCTAGCTCCAGCATCAGTCGGTTGGCTTCCTGTGGTAGTCTATCTGAAGCAGCTATGCTTCATCTCAGAACAGCTCCCCCACACTTGTCCTCGCTGCTGTTAGGTGGTTGCAGCACCTGTATAAGCTACAGCTTATACAGCTACCTGTATAAGACATACAGCTGCAAGGTCTAGAGGAGAAGCTCAAAGATGGTGACAAGAGGATGAGGAATTGGAAAAAAAAACCCAACTGAAACTAGTGCGAAGGGTTATGTTTTATCTCCTTCCAGTGTAATCAGTTGTTTTTGAATTTATGAATGACTCATGAGTCTGTTTACTACTGTGGTTCCCTTAGCTCGAATGGCACAGGATTGGCCCTTGAGAAATGAAGTGCTAGACCTGGCTTTGCTAGACTTGTCTAGTGGGCAGATTTATACTTACTTTTGGTGTTCTGCAAGCTGGTCCAGAGTAGAGAAGTTGTTTCTTTGGGTAACACCGTTCTACAAACCAGCCAGGTTTTCCAAAGGGAACCGCGTGGCAGTTCATGGATGCTGCTTGGGAAGCTCCTGGCTCTTCACAGAGAAGGTCAGGTGGGATGGATTTAGGCAGCAGTGCAGAGAGACTGATCATTCACAGTGGAAAGACAGGCTCCATGAAAATGCATCTTGTGTTGCTGTGTGGGTTCTCTGGCATCCACGTTTGGTTTCCAGGAGATGCTAGACCTCAGAGGCATCCCTGCAGCAGATATATGGCTGAGAGTGTGGAAAGGATCTTTAGAAATTTCTCTCTCATTCAGATTTTGATTTGGACAATGAGCCAGAGTTCCTTTTAATTTCATGCGGGATGCTCATTGGTGTATTCACAATTTTCATTGTAGAGATGAGCTTTTTCCCACTGAAACCTTACGGCAGGAGCCTCTTGTTATTGTTATATAGGACTTAGCACAGCATGATGCCAACTTCAGGTTATTATAAATAATGGTGTAAGTATGAATGATAAGTTGACCTCATAGCTGACCCTGCTTTGAGCTGAAGGCTGGACTAGATGTGCCTTCCAACATGAATTAACCTGCAATCCTACATTCTAATACATGAAAAAACACTGCATTATGTTTCAGCTTCAATAGGGTAACTTGATTCAAGTGTCACCCGATTTCTAAAGATGTATTGCTTTCTGTCAATCTTGGATTTGTCCCCCTGTCATAGCTTCCTTGTGCCAAGAAGTTCCTGTTCTTTTCTCCTTCTGCACCCATTCGTCTTTTACTTTTCTTGTGTGAATATTGCTTTTCAAATAAGCGTAGTAGGTTGCATGAAAATAGACGACTGTATTATACTTCAGCAAAAGCTGTGGCATGGTTTTAGGCAAACTGAGGAGGGAAAAAGGGAAATGTTGTGATACTGACCTTTCACTTTGCTTCTTTGGCTCCTTCCCACCATATCTGACCCACACTGCCCTGACAAATACCGCATCTGTCTTGACAGGCAAGTTCACAAATAACCATTCATTCATAACTTGGAGCTGCTGTAAGACTCCTTATGGGTTGCTTAATCTGACAGTTGTGCATTTGAGCGGAGACTTTGAAGAAAAGACTTGTGCAGAATGACTGTAAGTTCAGTCTGACTTCGTGAAAACTAAGAGGGAGGTCTTGCGTGAAAGGGGATACTGTATTTAAGTACATGTGTGCGTGTGTGCATGCGTGCACACACACGCATGCATATATTTAAGAGCATTAAAACATCTGTTGTTGCCAAAGACCAAATTGGAATGTTCTGGGAAAGATAATTTAATTTTTAGCTTCTGGATTCATTTCAGTGATGGTAATTTCAACACTTCCTGGGGAGAGTCTATCAGTGGTTATGTGCATCAAATGCAGCAATAAATCTGTCATTCTTTCCATTTCAGTTTTTCAGGCGTACAACTTCGTTATTTTTCCCTGTTTGGCTGATGTTAGTATCCAGTGTTTTCCCTGGCTTCTCTTTTAAACCCCTGCCTTGAATTTTAAAAGGCCAGCTAAGCTTGTTGAAGTTCCTTCTCTTACTTGTTTTTGTTTACCTATAGCATTTGCAATTCAGCAGCTAGCTCAGCTGAAGTAATGATGGTAACTTATCTTTCCCATAGTGATGACTGAAAGATAGAAATCAGAACATGTTGGTTTTCATTCCATGGGGTAGAAAAAAAATCCCAACCCACAAAAAACCCAACCCTGTGGGTGGACTTTGTACTCAGCAGCCTGAAAACCTGATAGATCTTAGCAGCACTGCTTCTTTTGAAGTGGTCAGACAGTACCTAGCGATCTCATACTTGATGAAGGCTTCTATGCAATAATACTTATTAATCCTGAGCTCACAGTTGTGTTTCCAGATGATATCCGATATCCCAAATTGAACAGAGACTAGTTCTTGCTTACATGAGTGGGTGTTATCTAATATGTGTAAAATGACATTTTGGGGGGCTTTGGGCAAACAGCCATAAAGATCTTCTCTAGGACTACCAAGATGTACTATGGGAAGAAGAACACCTGCAGAACTTTGCATCCAAGTGATGTGTAAAAATGATGCAGCAAATTTACCCTCTTTGGATGCAGCAGTGGGTTGAACTAATGGCAGAAGTGTCTGTCAGGTGCAACATGATCAGGTCTAGCATTCACCAGAGCCTGTGGCAGGCTGCTGCTCCTTGTCCCACCTCTGCTTGGTCCCAGGGGTGGCCTATGTTTGCAAAGCTGAGCTGTGTCTCTGTTGCCCATGAATGTGACAATGGAGGGGCAGCTTTGCCATTTGCACCGCAGTTTCTGGCCTTTGTACTTCAAGGGTTTCATGAGGGAACTGATCCAGTTGAATGAATCATATTGAAACAGAGCACTTAATGAATACCTACTAAGCAAAATTTATGGATACCTGGTATCGGGTCCACTGACGTATGCAGTTCGTTTCTTCATCCAAATGCGTACAGGGCATCTAGGGGATGTTTGCCCCAGGGGAGGGATAAGTGATATATTATATTCTCCAACATGATAGGACATTTTAAACCGCCTTGAGATGTGTTGGATCCACCATCCTTGTGTTCTCATTCTCGCCCAATCTCAGAGCCCAGTTTTCTTGGCAGTTGTCGTTGGCTCTGGGCCTCCCTGGCAGAGGAAGGGCTGTATATGTCTTGTGCCAATCACTGCTCTATATTCCATTTTTTCCTAATGCACGCTTTGGAAGTGAAGTAGCCACATTTCAACATCGAGGTACGCTGAAAGATGTCTGTACGTTTCTTTACTTTGTTGTGCTTGTTGCGTGTTTACCTAGTGTTTAAAGGCAGGCTGTTGCAGCAGACATACATACATCTTTAGGTTTGTGAGTGAGGAACAAGTTCCAGCTTTCTTGAAAATAAATCTGCTGTTCTGATCTGGTGGTGTGATAGGAACTGAGAGACTCCCTGCCAGGATATACAGTTTGGAAAGTAAGGGAGCTAAGCTTCATCTCAGCTAGGATGGAGTCAGGATAGATTGTTGGGGGTCTGAGCTTTCTCTCCCTCTTTGAATCTGGATTCCCCCATCCCAGCTTGCATTTCTTCCTCATGCTAGGAGCCATGTATTTGGAAATTTCACATTCCCCTTGCTAATCAGGGAAGAAAAGAGCCCCAAAAGGATCTAGAAAAAGAGATCTTTATAAAGGTGGCCAGAGACTGAGTTACAACAATATCATGTGTCTGCAGGAACTTAGTTCCTTCCAAGTTGGAGTCCTATTATTTACCCACTTTATTGGGAGACTTAATTTTCTCTGGCTGGAAGTGTATTTGTTGAGGTAGAGTCTGGAAAGGAATCTGCTTCATGCACACTTGCCACAAGGCCAGCTATACATGTGATACAGTCAAACCTTTCAATTTTTCTTCCTTTTGAGAGTATGTTCCCCAGATTAATGGCCCTGGTCCAAAGCCTGCTGAAAACATTGGAAGCCTTTCCATTGACTGCAAAAGTCTTTGGATCAGGTATTAAGTGCCGTTCCTTTGTTTCAGGGAACAGCCACATCTTCAAGATATATTGGGATGTATTACTGTAATGTGGTGCTTTCCCTTTTATTGAGTTGTTACTGGAGATCTTCTTCTGCATAAGGCTTTGCAAAAAAAAAATAATCTTTAAAAATAAATACCTTAGTAGCTTATTGATAGAAGCATTTGATGACAGATGTCATCTGTGAGCAGCATATGGCAGCAATATGGCAAGAATTGCAGAATGCAGAGAAGGAGGCATGAGTTCATGTCCTGTACTTCTTAGGTATTCCACACCTCCCACCTCCCCCTGCCTAAAATAAATGACCATCTGACTGCAAAGGTCTTGGCAAATAAACATGCTATAATATATCTCTATCATCCTCCCTACAGTGAGTTTTTGTCTGGAAACTCACCGCTCCATATCCAGAGGCTTCTTATAAACACGTGCAAAATCAGACCTCAGCACCCAAGGCAGGGAAGCATCTAAAGGCTGTGAATAAGAATTTGGCAAATCCCTGTGCAGTGGACTGTAAAGAAAGGTCAGGGCTAAGCCAACAAGGTGTTTTTATGTTATCAATAAAATCTTAAAAGTCAGTTCTGAATGGAGCTGGAGCCTGGCAAACAACTTCTGAAAGTCAATTTGCTGCATGATCTATGCTGAGTTTACAAGCTGGAAAGCCAAGTAGTTTGGGAACAGGAGCTGTGCTTATAGCATGAAGGTGAGTGTGGTTTTACATAAAGCCCCTCTGACTTGCTGTGTCTCAAAGTGGCTCACAAAGTAATGACTTAGCTTTTGAGGTATGTTTTTTTGCAAGGAAGAAAAGTTGGAGCAGTTTAATTTGGGTCAGTAAAGCCACTCCAGGTTTTCCCTTGTGATGTTGAAACTGGAGTTGGTGTGGTGGTTGTTTAGGCAAGGAGAACAGTCATAGTGGCCTGAGTTTTAAGTGGCACCTAAAGGAGCAGTTACATTTGTAGCCTTTGTGAATCCCAGCCTTATATTTGGATGAAGACTGAGTCGGGTAAATCTGTTTTGCTGATTAAAACTGACCTGCATGCCGTTTTCCATCATGTTTGTACTACTACTATATACTTTACAAAGCCTGGGAGGACTCAACATCCACCACAGACGGTTGTATTTTTTGTTTGCTTTTAAAAAGTAAAAGAAAAGAACTTGGTTTATATTTTACCTACGTGGTACTTCCTGTGTCCTCTTGGGATGAGATTTGATCCCAAGCCATTTGATGTGGGATATGAAACCAAAGGGCTTGTTTAATCTCAGGCAGTATTACAGTATCATAATGTATAAAGTGCCTTAATGTAATGACAGCCAGATCTGCAAGCAGGTTTCTGATTGAATATGAGTGTTGCTTTGCAGCTGAGGGACATACTCATCTCAGCAGGGTTGAGATATTCTTCTCAGGGTATAACGTTGCAGGTCTGTCCATGCTTCTAGTTAATGAATAATTGCTAACGTACTGTACTTTAAAAGGATAAGAGTGACATTGCTCTAGGAGTCTTTGTGTTATGGTAGGATGGACATTTACAGATTAAAAAAGCTGGAAGCCATCATGATGGTCTTCTTGTCTCCCTGCCTGTGTTTTCCAGGCCATTGAGCTTTGCTGAATTAATTCCTTTTTGAGGTAATTTGCCACGTTTGGCAAATTATCCAGCAATGAGTTACCTGCACTAGAAACAAGCATCTTTGTGGTTTAAGTTGTTTACCTTCCAGTTCTAGCATTTGAATCTGGTTTAAACCTCCACTTGCTATTTTGAACACCCGTTATCAATTTTGCAGACATTGTGTAGGCTCCTGCAGGAGAAGGAACTTTTAGAGAGCAAGGTGGTGTGGCTTCTGGAATGGACCCTGCAATGGGGCAGCCAGGAGCTCAGCATGGGCTACTTTACCCAACTTTCAGTGTGTTTCAGATGCATAGTCTATGATTGAGCCACAGCTCTTCTAGGTTTAATATGCTGTGCTCCTCGAAATCCTTCCTAGCCTTTTCAGTTATTCTCACAGTTACCCTGTGAAACTCCTCTGCTCTATTCATATACTCCTGAGACAATAGTAGTGTCCATAGTATTTCAACAGTGACTGTGTCATTATCAAGTACGTGCATGTTGCAGAGTCTGCTCTAATTCAGTATTCCACATTTTGTGCTGCTAATTTCAGCAGTAAGTTTGCCAGGAGCTCTACAAGGAGAAGTAAAAATTCATACTTGGGTAATTATCCGCTAGGGTCCTCTCCTCCCATAAGTCCTTTTCAGAGGTGCTGACTTTCAGGATGGAGTCCCGTACTCTCTAAGTGTCATCTAGTTTATCTTGGTTTAGAGTTATATTTTTGTATTGATTCTACTGACATTTACATCTCGATAATTCAAGATTCAAGTCACTGCATTCATGATGCATCTTCTTCATTATTTGTCACATCCATATCATTATTTCATCTGCAGTTGGTTGATAATGGTTTAGTTTCCTTCCAGATGATGGATAAAAATATTAAAGTACAGTAAAATGAGCCTTATGGAGGACTTGTTAGAACTTTGTTTCTCAGTAACTGTATCCTATCTACCATTCTATTTTGAGTCTTATAAAAATGCAAAGCTTTTGTTCATTTACTGCCTGGCCATGTTGGTGTCCTGTTTCCTAATGAAATCGTTGTGTAGCACCAGCTTAAATGTCTTGCAGCTACCCTAGTACATTATATTAAAGCAGTTTTTTTACCAACAGGACTACCAGTCTCACTCACTAAGATCCTGGACCAGTGAGATCTGTTTTTCTAGAGCTCATGTTGGGTATATCCCTTAGTGTCTTGAGATTCTCATTCCTGCACTTTGCATATTTTTTCTGGGATCAATATAATGTATATGTGAATTAGGATGAGTTGCCCTGTTTAGGCTCTGTATATTAGCAAACATGTTCTGCCTCAAATCCTTAAGACATTTTCTAGGGTTTGGGATTTTCCGAAAGGCAGTTTTAATAATTTAGATAGTTTCTTGGACAGCTTTTTAAAAAGAGTTTTGTAATGTCTGATTGTAGTACCTATTGTTTTAAGACGTTCTGGGTTGCTGCTGGAATAAAAAAAAAATCATCTTTTCATCCCATGATTGCATGGATTTTTTATCTACAGAAGTATATTTCATGTTTCTGTATCATTTTTTCAACAGCTTTTATCTTGTAATGAATGAATACCTCTGTCAAGCTTCCTTAGTACTTAAGTAAATCTCATCTTTAAGTTTCTTGGCCATGAAGCTGGTACACCCACTTGATTTTTCTCATCTCTTATCTGCAGTTCTTATTTTTTGATGTATGGAAGTTCTCAGAAGCTATTACTTTTACTTTTGTTTGTAATATTGTTGCATTTTTTAATTTTATCTTCTTATGATTGGATTTGGTTTCTGTCACAGGTGGTTGTCTGACCTGAGTGGTCTTATTTGTTGATTGTGGAACTCTGACATTTCTACCTGTCCAGCAAAGTAAGGGCACATCCATTAACATTTCCAGTTTTCTCTGTAAATGCTTCTGTCCAGTCAATTCAGCTCATCATTGTATTCGTCTTTGTATGGCTCTTTCCTTCATGATACTAAACCTGAATGTGTTCATTTCTTGATTTTGTGGACAACACGAGGCGATCACTTCTACCTAAGCTGTGAATCTTCCCTGTAATCAAAGCTCCTCAGTTCCATCTTCAGAATAAACTGATACCTATGTCTGGCTTCTTGACGTCGCATAATTATTGAAGTGCTGGGGGCTTAAAATTAGGGGTGTCCAGAAACCAGCTTATCAGAGCGTTACCGTATCTCAGCAGGAGCCAGATATAAAGGCATGGAGTTGGTTGCCCTTGTGTTGGCAGGAGCGGTGCCACCTGTAGCTCCTAACTGCAGAGGAGGAAGCAGGTGGTGATGGGTTATCTAGTGCTCATACAGTTGGCAGTTCTTCCCTCAGAGAAGCAAGGGGACAGATATTCCAGCTGTTTGGAAGGCAAATAAAGTTTTGGGGTCTCTATTCCACATTCAATAGCATAAGACACGGGAGACCTCCAAGTCATGGACTCAGTGACTCTGTATTGCAAAGTAGTTAGTGGGGATGTTCCTCCTACTCAACCCGGAGGTCTGAGCCCTTAACCTAGAAAAAAATTTCACTTGTGTTAAAAATAGTGCAGAGGGCACAGTGGGTCATAACTCATCCTAGTAACTGGGACTTAGTAAATAGGACCTAGGAATATCTGTATTTATTAAGAGTTGTTAATCTCATTGAGTCCGTCCTCTTAACACTAAGCAGGAGTTAAATCTAGCAAGTGTCTTCAGGGAACAATCTGGTTTTGACAAGTTACTGTAAAAAAGAGAATGAACAGATATTCAACATTAGTCTTCTCTCTGATAGCTGTGATTTAATAGCGTGATTTGGGGCTAGTTTTACATTAATTTCTGCAGATGAGCTTCTCCAAGCTATGTTGTACTGTTTATTCTGCAACTCCTAGTCCTTCCAAGTCCATCTCTGTAGTAGTCTTTGGGCTCTGTGAGAAGCTGTGTTTCCCATGCATTGAGGCATTTTAGGGAATCTTGAGAGGTGAGCTGCCTGGCAGCTTCCTAGTCCAGTTGGGGTGGAAAGCAGAGAAAGGAGTTAAAAGCTGAGCACATGGACAGGCAGGTGTGCATTTCCTTCATGCAGGCAGCTAGTGGCACTTAATTCTACTGGCTGGGGAGTGTTCACGTAGAAAGGTTTACAGTCTGTGCTTTTCTGTTCCTGATTTACACTGGACCAGGTTGTAAATAATTTTAATTGTAATTACTCTTACAAAGCAGGAAAGATTGCATAATCTTAATGTGATTAAAAACTTTCACTTTCCTCTGTCTCTAGCATTCATTTATTACCCACTGTCTTTATCTTAATCATTTTAAGATGTGTTGCCTGTGCTTTGAGTTGTGAATCTTGACTTCTCTGCAATGCAAAAAAAAAAAAAAAAAAAGTAAAAAGGTACAGTTTTTCTTTTGCTTTTCCTTCTCCATTACACTTTTACCACTTTTACTTCTTCTGTAATTCCTTTTTGTTCTCTTTTTTTTTTTTTTTTTCTCTCCGGAGAGAAAGGGTTGGACAATCCAGCCTGTTTTTCTTGAAAATGACTTGCTTTCATATCCTCCTCCGGCCAGGGAATAGTTTGGAAAGGCTGTTCTCTGGACCCTTGGCCGAGCAGGAGAAGGCAGCCAGCTGCGTCGCTTGCCAGGGGAACAGGAGCCCTTCCTGGCAGAGGTGGGGCAGGAGGAACAGAGCCTGGGCCGTGGGACTCACTTTCATCTCCTCCACTCTCTGCAAGGCAGTCCTGAAATTTCCTGACCGCTTTTCAATCTTCCAGTTCAAATAGCTGAGCAGTGAGGCCCACTCATTTGTTTAAAAAAAAAAAAAAAAGAAAAAAAAGAGGAATCTGGTGTAAATATCTGTGTGTGTAATTTTGAATACCCAGTAAGGGAAGGTGGGTGCTCCCATGTGCCTGGCCATCATCACTGTCACCTGGTGTGAGTCCCTGTTCTGTACAATCATCCACATATGATTCTTCTGTTAAGAGCAGGATCAAGTTCTGTGGTTTATCCTTATCTATTATATTTAGAATCGTGGAATGGTTAGAGTTGGAAGGGACCTTAAAGATCATTGAGTTCCAATCCCCCTGCCCTGGGCAGGGACACCTCCCACCAGACCAGATTGCTCAAAGCCCCATCCAGCCCAGTCTTGAACACTTACAGGGATGAGGCATCCACAACTTACCTGGGCAACCTGTTCCAGTGCCTCACCACCCTCACAGCAAAGAATTTCTTTCTGGTGTCTAATCTAAATCTCCCCTCTTCCAATTTAAAACTGTTGCCCCTTGTCCTGTTGCTACAATTCCTCATAAACAGTCCCTTTCCAGCTCTTCTGTAGGCTCCCTTCAGATATTGAAAGGCCGTTATNNTCATAGGAGAGGTGCTCCAGCCCTCTGATCATCCTCATGACCCTATTTAGCATACTTGGAGATGCATGCACGCTGTAATGCTCTGATTCCTATATATTTTTCTTTTTCTTTCTTTCTTTTTCAAAGTTATGGGTACATTTGGGTTTGTGGGGGTTTTTCTGAGGCCCTGAACAGTGTGCCTGAACCCTGTTGCTGAGGTGAAGTGTTGGGCAGGAGGAGTGCTTCAACATTGCATTCTGGCTTTGGGGGCCTGCAGACAAGTTGCTGTCAGCACCACTGCAAACACTTTACTTCATGGAGTAGTCTTTGAAATGATATTTTTCAGGTTTGCTGGTAAAACCTAATTAAACTTAATTTCTTGGTCTCTGTTTTTGGGGCCTTTATTAGAAATACACAATTGAGAAAACTTGTAAGCCTTCGAGAAGTTTGGAAGCATCTATCCTCTTTCATGGTTTTATCACAGACATGTTTCAGAAGAGATCCCAGTGTGAAAGTGACTCCCATGGAGAAGACTTTCTGTTCTTTGCTTCCAAGTTTGACATGCCTAAACCTTTCACTGTTCTCTTGCCTTCTTCCTAAGGCATTTCAGAGATATCTGGAGATGCCGTGGATTCTCACGCCACCTTTGCAAGTTATGTATTTCTCTGTATCTGTCCCAGTTCAGCTTTTACCATGAACCTTACGTAAAGTCAGCAAATGGTAAGAGGTTTCTGGCTTGACCTAAAGTCACAACTGACAGAACTGCTGGTGGCAAAATCTGAGGAGCTGATTGCTACATTGCATCTACAGCAATGGGAACTTCAAAGCAATATGAAGCCTCAGCGTCACAATGAAACGTCTCTCGTCTTCCTGTGCAGTTTTTCAAGGTGGAAGAAACAATTTGTTTGACATATGGAAGAAGCTTTGTTTTATCTGCTTTTATGAAAGTCTGGGTATGGTGAGATGAGCCTTATAGCTTCTAGTTTGGATTCTTGCAATTCATGCTCCTCAGGTTGGATGCAAATATTGCCAGTGGCTGACTTGGCTAAAGGTGGCCAATACCACCAAAAGCAAGTACATCATGTGTGCTGCACAAAAGGCATTTGCCCTTTCAGAGTCTTTCTGGTAAGATCTCATTTTTCCGTCTGGAAGTTGGAAAGGCTATGAGAGCCTGGGGTTCCTTCTGCCTTAGAGACTTTGTTAACCTCAACTAAATACCAAAATATCCATCCTACTTTTAACATTGAGGCAGCAGTACCCATTTTTGGGTACTGACAGCTAAGCAGGTAGGTACGAGCACTCGTAGTTCAAAGGCATTGGCAGCTATTCGGTGTTGTTTATAATTTTTTCATCACTTTTGACAAGGAACTTTAAACTTTTATTGATGTCACCAAATTAAAAAAATCTATGTGAAAGCAATCTTGTTCTTCTACATTGGAAAAAAATTGAAAGAAAGAGAAAGAAGTTCGCTCTGGATTTTCCTTCCCCCACTTTGTCTTATTGAGAAGCGCTAATTAAAACATCCATGGGTAGAAACAGTCCAGCTGGGGAGGCTGTAACTGCCCACGGTTAGTGTGCCAGGGCTTTCCACAACTTGTGTAACAGAGATCCTTTTCTTTGCTCCCATTCTGGTCCTGGTAGTGCATCAGCCAACTTTCACCCCATCTTGCAGCTGCTGACAGAGAAGTTTTCTGATGTGTGGAGCCAAGGGCCAACCACAATTTGTCCATGTATTTACAGGGATCATTTCACTCCAGTAGAAGCACAGCCAAACATTTCTTGATAGAATCATGATGCATCCATCTAACAACACTCTCCAATTGAGGGAAAGTGAAGAATGCTGCAATATTTGTGTTACAGTAGTTGCTCAAGCCCCAGCGAGAGATCAAGACCCTGTTGTGTGAGGTGCTGTTCATCTTGTGGTACTTTTCCCAGCCCTAAAGACCTTCCCATCTAAACTGTCAAGTCAGATAACGATACTCAGCGGTATAATCAGTTACATGGCAAAAGGCATGTGTGCTCAAAACCAGAGACTTTCTTGTGATCTTAAATATGTCTTCATATGATAGTGTTCATCATCTCGTGGCTGCGCTAGTCCAACAGGCTTATCTGGGAAGTGATCGTTCATGAAAAATGGAGAACCCTCATGTGTCATTCAGTGCTACTGGTGGTTTTGCTCCTTTTTTATCTTTTTTTTTTTTTTCAGGGCCAGACATTAATCTTGGCTTTACAGCCCCAATAGCTATTATTTCTCATCATCATCATGGTGAGTCTGAAAAGAGAAATTAGAGTCAAGAGGATATTTTCCCAGAAGATTACAACAGTTGTAATGGAGGTCAAACTTTTGGCTTCAGCTATTGGACTGTTTCACTTTAAACTTGAAATGCAGATCAGTGAAAGCAGCAAGTTCAAAGTTTAGCATGAAATAATGCCAAAGGCTAAGGGGGAAAAAAAAAAAAAAGCATATTGTAGTAATTTTACTGAAACTTTGCCATCACTCTTCACACTGAATCTAAATTTTCAAACAGTATAACAAGCAATCCCAAAATAACGAATCGCCAGTGGAGGAAAGCACTGTACAACATAGTATCCTCATTTGGGGAATTCAAGACCAGGGAATGGAGCATCAGTTATGATTACTTACTGCATTGAACTTGATACTAATATCACATAGAATTTACATATTATACTTGCACTATTATACGTTTTGAATTTCTTGGTATAAATTCCTTTAACACAAGGCTTATCTCTTTAACTTAAGTAGCTGTTGTGATTTCTTAGCTAGTTGCAGGGTAGTTGCAGAGGACTTCCAAGTGCATTACCTGGGAAACAGAATGCTTCGAAGAAAACATTGTTAATGTGTCTGTCTGTATTAATTAGCATGTAGAAATCATTCCCCCAGGAAGGGTTTGGGAAGCCTGTCGATCACCGTGGCTGCAGTGGAAGCTCCCTGTGCCTGGCAGCTTCAGCTCTGCACTCCCAATTGTTACTGGGAGCATACTGGGCATGGCTCTGGCTGGCTGGAGGGCAGGTCGGTTGATGTTAGTAGAGTTCATATATTGCTCTGCACCCTCTGGGACCTCTCCTAATGACATACGTTCCGGAACTACTTTGTATAAATATATCTGGCGTGTATAAGTATCAGTGGATGTATTCATAAAGCTTGTTCAGGAATCTTTGCCAACAGCTGGTTATCACAAAGAAAGACGGAGCTGGAGGGACTTCAAGAGGCTGCTCTGTTGGTCCTGTGTTAGAAGAGGGCGTAGACTGTAACTGTGGTATTCCAGAGAGGTGTTTGTATAACCTTTTCTTGAAGACTTACAGTCACCACCACAGCCTCCCCATGCAACCTATTCTAGTGCATCATCATTATCCTTAATGTCTAAAGGTTTTCCACAAACCGTCCTTGTTGCAGCTCAGAATTACTCATGATTTATCCATAATGGACAAGAACAATGGATCATTTAACTGTTTTTTTTTTTTGGCAGCTGTTTATATACCTGAAGGCTATTTTTATGTAACGCTTTCACTAGTCACCCAAATTTACTTCTTAGTCTGTGTTTTAAGCTCTGTAGTAATCTCATTCCTCTGTAGCACCTAGTTGGGTAGTTGCTTCTATTTTAACTAGAAACCACTGACAACTGCTTTCTCAGGGCAGTCTTCCAGTCTTGCAGCCTACCTGCTGTATTTTTCTGTCTAGACCGTATCTCCCTCATTTGTTAATGGGTGTGTCAGTGTCCAAACTTACTGAAGTTAAGCTAAATGTCATCTGTGGTTTCTCCTCTGTTTCAAAGCTTGTTATCCAGTCCTGAAGGCACTTCAGATGATTGTTTGGGCACTAATTGGTTCTGACGAGTCCATGTGAGCTGTTACTCAACTCCTTGGTTTTTTCCAGGTGCTAACAAAGTGTTTGCTTGAATGTTTTTCCACTCTTGTTTTGTCTTTAGTTCCTCACTACTTATTCCCCTCGCACCTCCTTTTTTTAGTAGATAGCACGGGTTGCTCTATTCCAACATTATGGCACTACGTACTTGACACTATATGTAAAACTATCTTTTCTTACATCTAAGTATAATTGTTACTAGAAGCAGTAAGGTAAAGTAGTTAAGGAGTAAAGTATTAATTTGTGGCAGATCTTTTCAAAATTTTAGGTAAGTGTAGAAAAATGTGCAGGTGCCCACAGTCCTTTGCATCCAAGGCTGTGTGTTAGACATGCATTGCTTATATTAGAAAGGCAGAAGAGGACTGAAAGCATCTATACCTGTCTCTCTGCTTCTAACCATGATCTGTGTCTGGGTTTTTTTTACATTGTGCCGTGGCCTTTGTTCACCAAATGGTCAATTACTTGGTTTGTAGCTTGCTACATACTTGGAGAATTGAGACAGACCTTGGGAATCCCTTCTGTTGAAATATATTGTAAACAGTGAACTGTGTGGCTGGCTGTGTCTGAAAGTTACTTGTCAAATTTGAACAGTGTCATGATCATACATTTTTTTGTTTTGTTTTAAAAATCAATCCAGGGGATGAGGACTAGTATTGTGTAGTATCTTGATCAAGGGTCTCCACAAATGCCTACAGGATGTTATGAAATTAGAATAATAGAGCTCATCTCTGGCCCTCCCTGTCTTGCATTATTATTGTTCCTTCTTTGTTTTTTTTTCAAATGGAATTAGGATTTGATGCCTTTTCAAAAACTGGAAGCTATGACAAGAGTGAAGAAATAACTTCTAAGTGTTTTCTTTCAGGACTCTATTTTGAAATAAGCAAATGAATTAAGAAGTAACTTCTTCATACTCTTTTCAAGAAATCAAAACAAAGCTGTGTCATCTTTTAGACTGAGTGTACAACATTGACTGGGTTTGCTATTCCAGAGCATACAATTTATGAGAAACATAATATTCTGAGTTCTTTGTGTTTTTTTTTGTTTGGACAGGGACTGCTCAAGTTTCGTGCCAGCGCAGTACCTGGCCCAGGCCTCTAGGACAGTGGTTCTTTGTCTCCTGTGATTATTAGTGATTTATGAGCATCGTTATTTCCGGTGCCCTATATGTGATCCCATGGATTATGTTGCTTTGCACATGAGCTCATCTTTTTTGCCTTTCCTCTCTCTTCCCTTTTGCTTCAAGTCTCAGTGGCTCCCTTGCTGTATCCAGGTGTCTTTCCCTCCACCCTTGGGGTAGCTGGTAAAGGAGAAGGGGGCATTATGTGCTTTAGGCAAGCAGGGCCATAGTTTAACTGGAGATGTCATTTATCATAAATAGGTGCTGTTCTCTTAATTGTTAGATTAGCACTTTGGTAACTTATTTTCAGCATGAACCATATATTCATGAACTGGATCCGTAGCTGCCAAAACTTCAAGCAGTTGTGTCCACTGCAGGGGGAACTGCACTGATTTATTCCAGCTGAGCTAAGAGCAGTCTGCTTCTGATGTGCTTGCATTGTATTTCTTTTAATTCCTTTTTGAAGTCAGCTACAAAGTCGTAATTTTTATAAGTGGGAAATCTGGAGCATAGATGTGCCATATTTCATCTCCCCAAAACTTGTTGGTGTTTCTATGTGAGAAGATACTGAATACTCCTTCCTTCTAGACAGCATAGTTAAGAGTTTAGCTCTCTACGTGATGGGATAGAAGATGAAGTTACGAAGGATCTTCTTGGCAAGTGCTCCGTGTCTCCACCATTGCTGACATGTCCTTTTTCATTTAGTTTACTTCTAAAGGCCAGGTATAAAAGGTTTTGGAAGCTGTCATTTGCACTACTTTTAGATGCCACCTGGGTTATTGGTTTAAAATAGGCACTTAACAGACAGCTACAGTTCGATGAAATATGGAACCACGTCAAACTAAATAGAAAACTGCACTGAATATCACAGTCTAAAAATATACTTTTTTTTTTTTTAAATTGGGGGGGATGAGGGTAGTTTTTTTCAGTTCTTCACTTTACTCTTTCTGGTCCGCTCAATTGTCTTCTCAAGTTTTATGATCCTGAGGGCAGGAGTGCCAAAAAAAGTAATGAGTCAGTTCTGTAACTTCTCTTAGTGAGTGAGGTGGACTCCAAGGTAATACTACTGCCCTAAAAATTGCTGTCGCTTGTTGATGATTACATGCTTCAGATGTCTCTGCATGGTTGGGTTTTGATCTATTCCATTATTTTTCATACAGATATTTTTGCTGTTGTTCATCACATTCTAGATCTCCTTATGTAGCTCTGGCTTCTCTCCATTTTGACACTATCCAAATGGAAAGGGATGTCCAGCACTGAAAGGAAGATTATTTTTGTTGGTGTAATCCCAGCTAATTTCTATAGTAAAAGACTTATTTTCACCATTCCTTGCAGTCTGAGAGCACAATATTTTTGCTGCAGTGTTGCAGTGAGAACTCATTTATCTGTCAAACCTTCTTGTCTTGCCATGTCCTTGTAGTTGAAACAGATATTTTAATTATTTTCTCAGTCATTTTAATACTTGCAAATACTTATTATGGTTTTATGCCTTCTAGCTTCTTCTTATTAATGTATATGTAAAATAACCTATTGTTGTGTAAACTTGAAAATGGCAAATAGTTGTTCTTTGTTAGTTGGTGTGACTCTAGGGTGGTTAGCTGGTGTCCCATAGTTCTCATTTGAATGTGTGATCCTGTAGTGCTATAGTATCTGTGTATCAAATGTACAAAGCCAGGAAAAAGGCATCACCTCCTCATTATAGATGTAATTCGTGTGTGCTTTTGAACACATCTTCATTGTGAATTCTGAAGTTCCACCTCTGAAATGTGGAGCTTTTGCTTTTAATAATAGGTCAGCCTTGGGTTGGGTGGACATAAAATAATCCTGAAGCATGCTGTGTTTTGTGTAAATATGTAGGATAATTCACTGCCAGTTGTTATTTTTGTATCAGTGTTTAGAGGGACCCTGCCTCCAGGGTCCGCAACCAGTACTGCCAACAAAACAGCTAACTCAACAACAAACTCTCTGGACAATTCCCCATTTCACAACCTGCTTTCCGGTGTGATCTTCCCTCTGAATACGGTTCTTCAGAAGCTTAAGTATCCTGTGTAATTTGTGCCAGTGTCATATGACTAAGGCAGTAAAGACTATTTCTGGAGCCCTACTCCTGTAGGCACAGACCAGCTGAATACCTGCAGAGCCTCACCAGCAGGAAGTATGACTAATAATGCATGTAGAGCAGAAAATTTAAAACTTGCTGTGAAGAGCCACCATAGCTTTCATGCTTCTTTGAAATAATGGGTTTTCAAATCATTCTTTAGGTTATTCCAAGAAGCCACTGATGCATTCTTAGTCTGTTTTGATCTTTAAGAAATGCAGACGTTGACTCTGTAATTGCTATCCATATTCATTATCGCAGTCATGGTGTTGTATGATGCAATTTGTGGAGCTCTTTCACTGAATGTGATCTCTGTCTGGAGTCTGCGTTAGTTTTGGATCCTTATGAATCATAAACGGTTAGAACATCTTTTTCTAATATTTAGTTGGATATCATCTTGTTAGTCTGAAATATATATTCTTTTATGTTTTTGGTTTCTTTGTGTGCATATATGTGTGTGTGTTTGCATGCCTCTTTCTCTAGCAAATTTTGTCTCAAACACTTGTGCATGCCCAAAAAAGCAGAAAGCCAGTTTGCAAATATGAAGTAAGTCTTTTTTTTTCTTGGGGTTTTTTTTTTTTTTTTGCAGTTATTGCAAAAATTGCAAACTGACATAGGTAGAGGTAAAGGGTTGAAATTAACTGAGCAAAAATCACCATTAAAAATAGCAGGCAAGATGTCATCTGTTGCTCAGCTTGGGTGTAGTTCCATTGTCTTGGCAGTGCTGGGAGACTGTTCGTGGTGTGTGTCTGTACGCTGTCGCTCAGGTATTTCTGGGGCAGAGCTGTCCTGCACCACAATTCTGTTATCACGATGTCTCCTTCGCCGATGTGTATCTAAAAGCCAATCTTCTGTCGATGAATCTGAATCAAGTGGTGACACTTGGAGTGATTGATATTCGTAGCGTCTCAGGGAAAGACATTTATCTTGAGCTTTGGAAAATCCAACTGGATCTATCTAGCTATTTTATTTGGACACAGGAAAACTAGTCTAGCCTTGTAAACCTGAGCACTCAGCTATGAATAGCACAGACAAGAACTGAGTGCCCACTGTGGTGTGAACTTGGGCCATTTCCTCATGTGTTAACCTGTCACAAGGAGGGACCACACTATAAAATAACATTTGAGTGTCTGTAATGCCCTGCGCTATGTTGGGTGTTGCGAAAAGAGAATAGGTACCTGCAGCAGCAGCTGTCACATTGAACTGTATCATTCTCCTTATTCTCCAACTCTCCCCTCTTATTCCAGACACTGGAAGGTTAAAAATATTAAAAAGTGCATATATTGTAACAAAAAACTTAATCCTTTTTCAATCTGTATATGATTTTACTCCAGACAAGGCAACTTTCCAGATTTACATTAACCAATATTTGAAATGGGATGGTTTCAAATCTTGGAAAGCTGTCTAGGACATTTTACTATGTTAGCCTGAAATGTTTCAGAAAAATTATCTTCTTTTTTCCTTTTTACTTTTTTTTTTCTTTTAAGAATATCGGAAATAGCAAAGTTTTGTAATAGCAGTAACAAATATTAGAACTTGAAAAGCTTAAACTCTTGACTATAGTTTTCTTTGGCAATACGTTTTAATTTATTTTTTTATTTAAATCATATCAGTGTTCTGGAGTGAGCTGGGGAGCCTCTCACTTGCTCACAATGGTATTACTCACTCTTAATGTGCTTGGACCAGCAAAGGCTGGAGACCACAATTTAGATCAGACTGGAAAAGGGTACTTTTGAGTAAAAAGTAGTCTGTTGGAATAAATCACTTCTAGTCATCAGTATCTAGAACATTTCTAGGATTGGGTTAAAAAAAGTTCAAATAGAACAACAGGGTCTGAGAAGCAATGGTCTTCCCACATCTTGTCCCTAGTCAGAGGTTCTTGCATAAGCATCTGTATTGGTATCTTTTCAGATTCAAAGGGGTTTTGCTTGTTTCTACTTTGTATTTTGAGAGGTAAAGCCTGCATTTCGGTCAAGGGCAATGCAGTTCCAGATCTCATATCAACAAGGAGAGACTGAAGTGGAGCCATTAGTTCACAATATTCTAAATTTCTCTCGTGCCTGATGTTGAGCTGAGATCTACCTATTGCCTTGATCATCTCTCCTTTGCAATAGGAGAGGGTGGGAATCTTTTTGCCCTTCCCTGCTGGTGGCTGTGGCAGACCATGGCAAGATATTGTCCTCTGCACACACGGCAATCTCTCTTTACCTGCTGGTAGGGTCTCATTACCCATGAGCAGTTTGGGTGGCCAGGCTTAATGGTAAAAGAATTCTTCAGCTAGTGGTTTAATGTGGGGGTTTTTTAGTATTCTGTTTAACCTTACTCCAGTCATTCTACAGGCCTGTCATTATGGAGTAGTCCTCTTTTCTTAGCTTCAGTAGAGAAACATGTTCCTCACATGTGAGGAGGAGATTGGCCTTCCATGCTTCTGAGAATTAGGTTAGCAAGGCAGAACTTTCTGCCTCAAGGTATGTGAATGCCGTGTAGCCTATATGTAGATTAGTAAAGTTGTGTTTGAGGTAAACTTCTATCACTGAGTAAGATGACTTTTGTTTTTAACAACACCTCTACTCTCTATGTATTATGTATATGTCTTAGTTTGGTGTTCTTTGCTTCTTTCACAGACACTGCTAATTCGACAGCGCTACAGCTTCACTCAAATAAACCATTTAGGTGGACAGTTTTGTAATTTGCAGTAAGATCCATTTACACTTAGTTATAATGCCACAGAGAAAGTTACGAGACCACTGGCTGTTCTGGAAGGAGGAGAAAGATGGGTTTATTTCTTACCTGCATTTTGAATTCTACACACTATATTGTCCTTTTTCCCCATCCTGATCTATAAGTGCTTCTTGAGGAAGTCAGTGCATCTCACTTAAAGAAGACATTACAGTGTAGTCAGCTGTACCATTCAGAGCTAAATACATGTTGGTATGTAGGCAATGCCAGCCTTTCCAATCACTTGGGAGAGAAGCTTCTAAGCCGAGAATCCTGTGTCTTCCACTATGCTGGATATGAAGCATCTCTGATGACAGGACAAGGGTTTCAAGTTGCACCAGAGGAGGTTCAAGTTAGATATTAGGAAATATTTCTTTACTGAAAAGTTTATCAGGCATTGGAATGAGCTGCCCAGGGAGGTGGTTGAGGCACCATCCCTAGAAGTATTCAAGAGATGAGTTGACATGGTGCTCAGGGATTTGGATTAGTATTGGGTTGGTGTTGTTTTGGGTGTGGTGTGGGGTTTGTGTGGGGTTTTTTGTTCACTTGTATTTTGTTTTGGTTTTATTGTTTGGGTTTTTGGTGGTGGTGGTTTTTGGTTTTTTTTTTTCATTGGCTGGACTAGATGATCTTAAAAGGTCCCCTCCAACCTAGGCGATTCTGTGATCCATGCAGTTAAGTTAGTAGGAGCAAACATTAAATTCAGAAGAGCTCTTCCCATCTTAGGGGATCTTGCAGTTCTGAACAAAGCACTTGGAACTTAGCATTTGTCAAGACTGAGCCTGTATGGACATAGCTCCAGGTTAGCAGGTGAGAAATGCTTGGAGTTTTCCTTCCCAAGCCATGCCGTGTAGTGTCATTCCATAATGCTTAATTATAAAGAGAATTTGAACTTAATTGTTGCTTTATGTCTCTGTTCTGGTTCTTCAATATCAGCAGTATCTTTTGTGTGCAAGGACAGGGCCAGGTAAATGTATCATCTTCTGCCTTTGTAGCTGTGGAAGAGAGCTTTGAGCAGACACCTTCAGTCGGCCTTCCCTAATTCATTAAGTGGTAGGACTAATTATGTATGAACAGGGCAGTGGTCAAATGTGTGCCAGACCCGCCATCAAGAGCTTCATCTGGCTCTCAGTGCTATTCTGTAAACCTTGTTCTAAAATGTCAGAGGTTTACATCGTTGGTCCTTGCTGTTGTGCAGATGATAATGTCACGGGGAAGGCTCCTATAGGAGGACAATGCATGACAAACCAGTCTTTATCTTCTTTCTCTTGTCTTTCATTTATGAAGGATGACAACAAAAATGTAAACATATATTCCAGATTGCAAGGTTTATTTGAGACACTGTGCTTTTCAGGGATTCTGAAAAGCCAAGTAGCACTTGTCTCTCCCCTTAGGAAGGCGTTTCTCTTAACTATGGTTTTGATTGGTCAACTTTGTTTATACAGTCCTGGGATTTAATATCTTCATTTGAATTGAATAAAGCCAGTCGAACACTGTTTGGCACTAGGCAGCAATGTACATACATTGAGATGCCAAGAAGAGACTCTGCTGAGCTGTAGATGCTTCACATTCCAGACCTGTTACCTTGTAAGTGTAATATTTACCGTATTTCAGTCCAGCTGGAGATGAACAGCAGGCCTGTAAAGGAGAGGAGGGCTAGGGAGATTCTAAGCTCGAGGAAGAAAAGCTTGAATGAGCTGGTACAGCAAGCTAAATTCTTCCTAGGTAATTGACTTACATGAAGACACGTAAAGAACAGCCGCTCTTGGGCAGTTTATTTGGGCTAAAAGCAATGTGCATGGTAGTAAAAGAAAAATAGAAGAAGAAGGGGGGGGAAATGAAAGGTCTACTCTAGCCATGGATGAAAAGCCTCCAGCTTTTGTGTTTGCAAACATGGATGGATTCTTATAAGGGCACAAGAGCAGTTTTAATGCTTTTTCTCCTGTGCACACTTTACTTTTGTATTTAGATGGCATGTTTTTTTCAGAGGACTTCTCCTTTGGAGGAGGTTGTGGTCCATGATTCAATCGGTGCATGAGATCTTGTTTACAAACAGAGCTGGTAAATGAGCAAAGATGAGTGACTGGAACTCATAAACATTTTTAATCTGTACAAATTATAAAAAACAAAGCCTGAGAAGAAGTAGGGATGTTTTGCAAAATCACTCTGATATTGCATGTTTCAGTCCCATGTGAGTGCTGCTGGAGAACGATTTCAAATTCTTGTCTACCAAACCAAAATATCAGGGAGAAGCTGGATGAAGTTCAGTTGGACTTTATTGGATTATGTCTTCATGCTATTGTAGCTGAAAAAAATGCTACAATTCCAAATACGATGTGTAACAATTGTGCATGTCCCTTAATCCTGTTTTCCATTCATTTATGTAGTAATTAAAACCATAGACCTGGAAACTATTTTCACAGGCAACTTTCATTTATAGAAGCCTATTTAATTTCATATATTTTATGACTTTATATTCAATTTTATTCTTCTTTCCTTTCCAGAATAGAGTGAAACTTGAGGGTGTTATGTTCATTATCAATCTGTGCATTGCCTCTGTTTCTTACAAGTTGTATGTTATTCCACTGTACAGAATGTAGCAGTGTAATTGTGCGGGGGTGGGTTTTATTTAATTTTACTCTCCTTAGAGGGCACCATAAAATGTTCTAATGAAGGAATAACCGTAACCTTAAAGAGGAAGGAAAGATTTAAGGGATTAATTGAAGAGGGGAAATGGCCAAGTGGTTTAAAGGAATGAAGTGATGGGAGAGTCCCAGGTGAGATGCCCAGCTTGAGGCGAAAGGGATGAGCTTAGCCTAGCAGTAAATCTCTGCATGCTCACAGAAAGTTGATGCTCGCTTTCGTTCCTTACCAGGAGTTTGAACTGGAAGGCCACTAACAGCATAGGCATGAAAGCTAACACCTACTATTGCTCCTGTGCACAGAGAAGCCCTCTCCAAAACACAGGTTGGGTAGGTTGGGAAAGCAGTAACAAAAAATCTCATTGCAAGTGTGAAGTGCATGAAGGATTTGGTCCTGTGAGCTCTCCTCAGCCTGAAGAGCTTCATGAGAACTGGATTCACCCCATTATCCCTATCTCTGGGGCAGGAAAGCTCTTGAGCATGTGGCTGTGTAGGAAAGCTCATAGGATGATTTCAGCAGGACCATATTTAAAGTAAAGCCAATGCCTATGCTCTTTCTCTGAAGCAGTGGTAGGCTTCTTGCCCTGTTATTCTACTAAATATTCAGACTGACTTTACAACTTCTCTGGCATACATTCACTTCCAGTTCGTTGAACCACGCTGCAGATGAATAAGAAGGGAAATAAAACATTTCACTTGAAAACAAGAGAAATGATGTTTGGATTATTCTGTGCTAAGGTAGAGAGACACGTAAACACAGCAGTGTGAACAGCTTAAACTGAATTGTGAAATACCCTGAGAATGTCTTTTCGCTGCCATTTCCTTGATTTCAACACCACTGAGTTTGTCATGTATGACGGCTTTGTGGTTGTTGTGACACTGTTGGAGAAAATTGGATTTGGGGAAAGTTTTCTTAGTTCTTTAAATAATTCAAAATGTTTTCCAGTTGTGTTTTTTTCTCTTCAGCGCAGCTTTGTTCTGCAGTGGTACATTTTTTGTAAAGTGGTTTTTTGTATAGTGTTGCGTTGCCATGGCAGTGTATAATCCTCAGGATAGATCCAAGGGATTTCCAGCCATCCTCTTGGATTTCATAGTGATACTTATGATTAGAAGTGCTTCTACACAGAAAATTAAAATGCAGATGCGTGTTCACGGGCTTAAAACACAGCTCAAGTCACCCAGCACTAATGGCACAAGTCAGAGCCTGTGCTGTCAGAGTGCAGGCTCTACCAAACTGACATGTAGAGAATGGCCTAATTTTAAAGACATATGATGGGTAACCACAGTTTACCTTAAAAGTAAAGTCCATTTCCTTGGAGAGATTAGCCTTATAAACATATTTGCCTGATTTCTAGCATTAAAAGCGTATCCCTGTGCTTTTGTCCAAGGATCAGGCTTAATCATGATCCTCCTCACTGGAGCTGTCTTCTGGGGTCCCAAAAAGGCTCCTGACCCAGGTTGTCCCTGCAGTGGCACTGTCCTGTGTCTCCCATGTGTGTCCCAACCCTGTGGGCCGGCTGCCTTCTCTGCCTTCAGTGTGCTGCAGGAGCGCCGCTTTCTTCATTCAATTTGGCAGCACCCATGGGTGCAGGGGTGTCCTGCCCGTGGGTGGGCAAAGCATCCCACCAGGGCTGCAGGATGCCTCCATTCCACCTGCCGCCTGGGCTTTGGTGCCTGCAGAAACCCTGGAGCTGGGAGGAGGGAGAGATACGAAGAGTGCCAGCGTGCCAAGCTCCTCTCCTGTGCTGACGGGGAGAATGGGTTTATAACACAAGTAAATATTTTGGTTCTGGTGAGTCCGATGGATTCAATCAAAGTATGTTTGCACAATATATATTTTTTGAATATAACTCGTTAGTGAATTGGCACTGAGATAACACCATGAAGCCAGTTTTAATCCTGCTGGCTGGGCTGTCAGTGCAAGTGAAATTCACGAGAAAGGTGCCGGGAAGAGGAAGGATTTTAAAAAAAAACTAATAAACATGCATACACTCTCTCAAACACAGGCATATGATTCTAACCTTACACCTAATCTGCTGCTGAGAAGAGAGGGGAAAATCTTTTCTTGGATAAAAATTATTCAAGATTACTTGGCGTTTGGGGGTATGACGAGTGCTTTTGGGTTGTGAGGCACTTCTCTCAGCATCCCCGTGTCTCTGGGTGCAGCAATAGGATACACAAGTAATGCAGCCAGACTTGTGGGCATGTCTGCCCCTTCAGCCCGCCAGTGGAGAGGTCTCCTCTTGCAAATCACTTCTGAAGCTATCACTTCAGTAGCACGCAACCAGAAGGCGGCTGGGAAATGAAACAGGAAAAAGGTCTTTGTTACAGGGAAAACTTGGTCAGTCTAGTGAACAGTGGAAGGTTAATCTGATCTGTTTTAAGTCTCTGAGGTCATTGTAGCCATAAAAACTCGGCTGAACAGTGCCAGCAAGTCGAGTCTTCCTTTGCCACTGAGAAAGGTTTCTGTTCACTGTGAGTTTTTTCTTTTTGCCCTCCTTTCTTATTTTTTTTCTTTTTTTTTTTTTTTCAGAGGAGATAGGCAATTGTACTTGCAATTCTTGCTTATGATTCCTAGCTGAAAGAGGAGCAGCCCTTCATGGAGAGAGATGAAAGACACTAAGATATTTTTCTTACATTCCAGTGTAAGCAGAATAGCAAAGTACATACCTGAGAAGTTTCCAAACACAATACACATCTATTTACATAATTGATTTCAGTGGTGATACGTGATAACCTGGGATTTCATTCAAAGGATCCTGATGGGGATTTGAAAGGAGGAGTTCTTCTTTGGATGTTCACAAAATAACTGCTGAAAGCTGAAGAACCTTTTGTTGGCAAACTAAATTAATAGAGAACAGGAGGCAGAGAGACTGGAGATGGTTTTCTTGTGCTGAAAATCCTCTCTGTGCTTACAAGCAAGGGGGTAAATTCCTGGCCCTTTTGAAAGCAATGGGAATGTTTTGTCAGTGATTTCAATGGGACCGAAACTTCACTCAAGTTTCGGAGGGGCTTTGGTAACTCTGTCTCTTGTTCTAATGCCTGTTGATGGACGCAGCAGCTTTCCTGTTAGCTTGTGCATCTTCTCAGAAGAAAGTATCTATCAGCTGCTGTCGGGAATGCCTGGTCATGGCAACTGACCCAGGGGCAAGGGTTTTTTTCTCTCTCACTGTTAAAACTGTAGTGCTGTATAAGTGGTAGTGAGATTATAGGGGAGAATGTTTGAGAGAGTGAGCTGGTTTTTTTTTAACCTGTATGTTTTAACCTGCCAGAAGATTAAGATTTCTTTCTTGAGAAACTAAGATAGTAGTATGGTTTGTGTTTACATTCCTTCTTGGCTCCTTTGTATGACAGATGATGTGTAAATAGGACTTTGAGAAGAGGAGAACTGAGGTCAGACCTTTCAGACTTTCTATAGCGTGTGGAACTCTGTATATGCTGAAAGTGGCCTGGAATGGAAAAATCAGCTTTTGCTGCCTCCAGAATACTGCCGAGTAATTAGGTTACCCCAATTAAGCGTTGCTCAATGACTCAAAATTTAGACCTGAAAATAGCTCTCATGTGCTGTTTGCATTACCCAACTCCTGCATTTCAGCGTGGATGAAGGAAAACAAGCCAACAGCCTGGAAAGCTTTAAAAGCAAGCAGAGAGGAGGGTCTGGTGAGTTCATATGAGGGAAGTTTTCTTCAGGAGATTCATTTCCAAGCAATTGTAAAGACAGAGGCAGAAAGCACCCACTGAGCAGCGTGCACCTGAGGGGACTTGCAGGTGCTGCCGTGCGAGATGCTAGTTTACCCTGTTTCCATCTAATTCACCTTTTGCTAGTAGGTAAATAGCTTTTTTGCTGTGAGAGAAAGATCAGGCGTGGGGCTGTGCTACATGGGCTGCTTTCTCCCGAGAGGGGCCATCCCCTGGGATGGACTCCACACTCCTTTTTGAGAAATAGGAGTATTTGGCAGTGGTCACACCAAGTCTGCCTGGGTCAGAGTTTTGTTTTTGTTTTCCTGAAAGGGACCGGACAGTTTCCCCTTTCATTTTAGCCAGAGGTTTCAGCAATTTCAACTGGCTTTTGATCCTCCTCCAACTTCAGAGGTTTGGATTGAGGCGGATGATTCGAGGCTCAGTGCTCAGCTCTTCTGTAAGTTAATACTCAGCTTTGTTTTATAGCAGAAGCAATCTTCTAGGCACATCTCACTTTCTTCAGAACTGCAGATGGCAAATGCACTTTTATAGAGGAATTCAGTCTTATTCAATAGAACGCACTCATGGGGTAGGAAAGTTCGTAAAGGACCAGGATTGTGGCTTGTAATTGTCTCAGGATTGCCTTGTGGCTGTAAAGTAGAATAACACAAAATTTCTTATAACTTGTAGAATAACACAATCTCTGTGCTGGTTCACCTTAGCATACATTTGAAGATGTAAACTCATGCATGCAGTCAGTAGTCCTTACTTTCAGGTGTGCTCCTATACATTCCACCAGCGTTTCATTCTTGTTCAGGACAGCCTGCATGTGCGACTGATTTCCTCCAAAATAAATTGTGGCTTGTCTGGAAGGACTATGTATGCTTTTCCTAAGTGGTTTTCTCCCATTCCCAAAACACTTTCAGGTTTTCTAATCTTCTTTGCAAATGAGCAGTGGTGGGAGAGAGAGGAAGCATCAAGAGAAGGTCAGCCCAGCATCACTCAGGCCATGCACCACAGTGCTTAAAGCCTGTCCCTGGAGAGGGTTATTCCATATTTTGCTCACATACACTGGTCAGTTCTTGCTGCCTCTGCTCTCACAGTACATCGCTTTTGTGGGGTATTGGCTCTTTAATGGTCCAGTCAAGGAAAACACAGGAGCTGATCACACTGACACTCAGATCACACAGACCAATGGACCAGCGCTGTCCAGATAAAGGCTGGAGGTGACATGCGATATCAGGGAGAGGAAAGATGTACAGGGGAATTTTCTGGCTTTCCTGCTTTTTTGGTAGGTAGATTTTATTTTTTTTTTGCTATGTAACCCAGTGGTTTTGCCTCTAATCCTTCATATATGTTTTTGATTTTTTTTAGTCATTTTTATTTTCTATGTATTTGGCTACACTCCAGCTCACCGATACTGAACTTTTGCTTTAGTTTTTTAGTTTTTAGTTTTTTTAGGGAACTTTTGCTTTAGTTTTTTGTGAAAGGTGAGCTAAGGAGAAGGCAAGATGTAAGGTGAAGGTTTTCTGTAAGTGTCAGCACCCACAGCTGGGGCTAGCTGGCGAAGACAGATCCAGCTCTATTTCAGTGCCAAAACCCAAAATTGGTTTTCAAAAGACCACAAGAACAGTTAGGCCCTTTGAAAATCAGGCCAGAAACATCCACTTGGGAGACTTCATTCTAGGGACTTTTGGAAAAATTAAAAAAACTAACAGCAACAACAAAAAATCCTCAAAATACTGGGTGCTAAACACTTGAAAATCTGCTTGAGTCTGTCTTAAATCACTGAAGAGGGTAATCCCTTTCTGCTTGCGGCACATGAGCATTCATGGCTTGGTCTGGGAAAAGAAGTTGGGTCTTTCTGTGGGAGCCTGCACCCACATTAACTCTCCATCCCCTTGCAGTTGGAGTGTGTGAGGCTGCAGCACCGCTCTGTCACTTGCAGGAGAATGATTGTGTGGACTTTTTTGGAGGCTTTTTTCTCATCTCAGATAAAGGAGAATACTCCTGCAATTTTTGTCTTTGGTATTAATTTTTACTCTCCTTTGCCTTTTGGGTGATGGAATAGCTGCGAACCTTTTCAAGAAGGGTTCATTTGGGGAATCTGTCGTAGCCCAGACTTCTTGGCTGTAGGTGTTGCACCTCTTAGAAAGCGAACAAACATATGTGATGTTGGCCCAGCCATTTTTCTTCATATGGTACCCATAGGAGAAGAAGGAGAGAAGAAGCTATTGGAGATTGTTCAATATAGATATTTTGTCTTCCTTCTTTCTAGCTGGTGTGGATACTATAGGTTTTTCTGGCTGAACGGTGTTTTGCACTGAGCCTGCAAAGACTAGTATCTTCATGAAAATAGTTGAAAAAGGGTGGCAGAAAGTCCAAGGGAAGAAAGGATTTAAATGAGGGCTTTCTGACTGTTAAGATTCACTCCAATCAGACAGTTCGGTGATAGCCCTTCTTACAATGATCTCAAGACAAAATTAAGGAATATGCAAAGTCAGTTTCAGCTGCAGCATGTAAATACAGTTGAGGTTGAACTGGCAACATGATTTGGCCAGCCCAGGGAGAACAATTACAAAAAAAAAAAAAAAAAGTTTTAAAATGGGTTATATTGTTACAGCTTTAAAACAGCAATGGTAACTTTTCTTGGCAGGTTTTGATGCCTGCTGTAGGACTAATGTCCAGCTCCAATGTGCTAGTAGAGATGAAGTGACACAAAGTAGGGAGTATGTAATAAGATAAACTTTCTTTATACCAAGAATCCCATGCAGAAGCTTTGCTACACAAACCAGTAATTGGAGTTTTATTTTACTATTTGTCTTTGTGAGACCTTAACCTAAACTTTAACTTAATTCTATGATTCTCCGGTGGCTAATTATATTGTCTCAGTGTTCTTACTATGCTACTTGCACTTAGACCCAAAATGTTTTGGATGTTAATCAAGAGTACAAAAGACAATTATGTAACATTGTCAAAGTCCATCAAACTGCAGAGCAATAGCAGTACCTTGAAGGAATTAAGTGTTTGGTTAACTGGAAATCAAACTACCAGATCACTGTGCTATTGAGGTCACAGCTTTGGCTGGTGATCTTTTGATTCAGACTTGGTGAAGCAATGAGGAAGGAGCAGCAGAAGCAGAAGGCCTTTGTCGGTTTTTAGTAAGGAACATATCATTTCATAAACACATAATCAGAATATTCCTTTTGTGCCTCATTGTACCTATCTCTTCAATCTGGAGAACATACTGGGTTTTTTTACTTTTCATGTGTAATCGTAGGTCTTAGTGTGTTTTAAGAGGAATAGCAACAGCAGAAAATAGGCACAAAATCTGGTAACTAGGTAATTATTATTTTCTAAATCCATGCCTACCTAGACCTTCACTGGTGTATATTTTTAGACACCTAGAGCTTGACAGAGAGCATAGGCAGAAATCATAAACCATGCATTTGTGCTATGTGAGCACTACCATGTGTCTTTGCTCTGAGTGCTCTATAGCGTCTGCTAGTGACATTTATTATGCCATAACCAGTTTATGGCATAATAATTACATACATGGATTCCCTGCTACATATCAGGAGCTCAGTGCGTTGTCATTGCAAAGAAAGGAACAGCTAATTAATGTAAGAAGTAGTGGCTTGAAATAAGAAAACTCAGGATTGGCTTCTGTTAGTGTAACTGGTGAAAGAAAGTTATGTTTAAAGAGCTGTGGCAGGAGTCTCTGTAGGAGTGAGGTTTTGTTTCTTTGGGTTTTCTCCAAGGTCAATCACCTCATTACCCTCCGGTCTTAGTAAAGCTGGATTGAGGCTTCCACAGGTGACTGCAGGGACAGGTTCAGGGGTTAGAATTGATGGTAACAAAGGGAAGGGTTTTCCGATTTCAGTCTTTATTTGTTCTGATGCTTAAAAGGTTTGTCCACCAGTTCAATCCCTAACCTGTTGTCTTTCTGTCTGTCTTTCTGATGAAGAAAGTTCTGTCTTTCTTCATGTATGCCTGCCTGTTTCTCTTGTTAAGTGTCAGAATATCCACGTGTGGTAAATACCAAGACTGAAGTTATCAGGGAATTTGGAATTGTGAACCATCTGCACCCCTTTGCATTAGGTAAATTATGTATCTAGGGATCACTCAGTGGGAGATTCCTTGCTGCCGGTTTCTGGCATAGGTTCTTCACAAAAAACAGGTGCAGTAACAGCCATCGTGTCTTACATTGCACTGTAGGTGCACACATACCCTGTTCTGTGAGAAGAGCTGCTCCCAGAGCCATTGGGCCTCAGCTGAAAGCCTTAACCCCCGTTTCTGATTTTTCAGTGCAATGTCCCTCTTCAACAGCAAGTGGCTGATGGCAGATACAGGTAATAGCTCATTGGCAGCTTGCTAGGTAAAAACTCACTTAAAAACATTGGAGTAAGTCTCTTACACTGCTTTTGTACCGTCTGACTTGGAAGCCTTGCTGCAAGAAACTGGAAGTGACATCGGAGCAGAGCGTGGCACAAATGTTTCTGTCCAAAAGCACTGATTAGCTCATAACTTAGTGTCACAGCAGGATAGAGTTTCAGAGCTAATGGAAAACTAATGTACAACTGATTTGCCTCTGAGGGCCAATCCCAGTTCCCAAATATAACCTGTAGGCCCCTGTATTTTGCTCCACTGTAGTTATACATACCCTATCATTGCAGAGAGGCAGTTTCCAGCAGGGTTCTGCAGTCACGTCAGGGTCAGGAGGGGTGAGCAGAGTGAGGGTGAGCTTTAGGAGCCCAGATGCATTAAACAAGTTTCTAATTTCTTGGAGAGACTTTCCCTGGAAAAGAGGAAAGGATTTGTGACCTGAGTGTGCCTGACAGGAAGGACGGGATCCTGCTGGAAAGATGTTCTGGTAGAGCTGACGAGCTGCCCATCCTTCCAGCAGCATTGTGCGTGCTGCTTCGCTCTACCACGGCTGGACGTCCTTAAAAACAGCCTGACCCTGCTCCTGGAGGGGACCCGTATGTTGAGCAGAGAGTAAAATTCACACAGGGGGAGAAACGATGTCACATTATGCTGCTTGTTAACAAAAAAAAAAAAAAAGTAAGTACGATCTGCTATCAGTGAGTTGAAATTTCAACAGCCTAAATGGTCCTGATAGTTAGAGGGGTTAGGGAAGCTTGCCAGAGCGTGGAAAGCATAACAACTGCAGTTAATAACAATCAAGCTACTCTTATAAATATTTGTGTGTGCTGCTTCAAAGCCTACTACACTCATTCATGTATTGCAGTGAGAAAGACGAGGAGGGGAAAAGGGGAAAAAAAAGTGAGGGCGAGAAGAAAAGGGCACTCCATGTTTTGTAGCTGCCGTAATAAAGAATGGGCAAGGCACCAGAAGGGGAAGAAAAAGGAAAAGAAGCCCTCCAGAGTTTAATAAACACAAAGGGAATAAAAATAAATCTTTGGAGCATTTATTACAAGCCCTTGATGGAAGGATTAGATTGAAGCTCTCAGCCTTTCCAGTGTGGGTGTATGTGTGAAGTCGGCCTGTCCAGCCCCTTCCAATGAGGAAAGAAAAGTTGTTTATACTTCCTAATTTGGACTGTGCACATAGTTATTTTTTTGTTTCAATAGCAGAAATGAAAATTCAGAGGGGAAAAATAGCCTCATTTGGATACAATTGAATTTAGGTCTTCCTCCTTGCCAGAATGAAAGCTCAGCTCTCAGAAGAGCTGTGTCAAACGGAGTGTTTTGTTTCTCCTGAAATGTCAGTACATGCAGTACTTGTGAGGAAAGCTGTGGAAATGCAGAGTTTAGTTCATCAAATGCAATCTGCGGGAGGCAAAGTGTCATCCTTCATGCAGAAGATTCCTGATTTGGAGAATATCCCCAGCAAACTCCTTCTATTCCCAGTTTTGGTTTAAGGGAGCTTGACTGCATCTTACTGTGCTCTCAGGAGCAATGCATGGGTCTACATGCTGGTTTGGATGGCCAGTTGGAGCATGTGTTCAGTCTCTCCTGTTGATGGTGCTCCAACCTGGAGCAGTGCTGCAGAGTGTTGAGTATTTTGGGATAGGTCTCCTGCACCCCTCCCCTTGGTGCTTTTCTGTTCTGTCAGAGCAGGGCTGCTTTCTGTCCTAGTTACTGGCACAGGAGCTTAGAGGATGCTGGACATTGAACAAAGTCAGTAACAAGCACCAAAAACAGTGTCCTTATGCACTTTAACACTCACGTACCTGAATATGTTTTAACCTGGAAGTTTGGACTGTCCTGTGTAGAGCAGCTGATGAAGTTTCAGCTCGTTCAAGAAAAACAAACAAACAAACAAACAAAAAGAATAAAAAACCTAAATTGGTGATGCTTGATGTCCAGTAGGCTAAAAGGAGGAGGAGGAATGCTGCCTTCACCTTCTCCAACTGTGCTTTATAATTCATCTCAATTGTACTGTGATAGTTTTGATTATGATTATTACAGCTGGAAGTCTTCAGGTTTTTGAGGGTTGCATTAATTAATAATGTCAAGGTGAAAAAAATGGAATCTTTCACTGCATTTACTATTCCCTCGCTCCAAAACAAAAGAAATCTGTGTTTTCCTAGCTACAGGAAACATACTGATTTAATTCACTCATTAATGATAGTGGTTCAAAGAATACTTAAGGAATCTAGTCTGCAGCAGGGTAACTACGTTTACAGGGTAACCTGGTCAGAGTCATTCTGCTGTCTACTGGAGTCAGTGGGCCAAAACCAGAGGGGAGTCCAGAGGTGTCCAGCTGAGTCTGAATTGATACAACTGTCAGGTTAAGGTGGAGTCCCAAAGAGAGATAAATTACAGCATCTGAGACCACTTAAAGACTAATCCAAAACCTTGTAGACTCCATAGGGTTCTTTCCATTCCTTTAAAGAATTGCAAGTCTCAACTCTCAGTCTTAAAGTTGATTAATTTTCACATAAAGCCCAATTCTGT
The DNA here is from genome assembly GCA_004320125.1 of Scolopax mira. Classification (NCBI taxonomy): domain Eukaryota; kingdom Metazoa; phylum Chordata; class Aves; order Charadriiformes; family Scolopacidae; genus Scolopax; species Scolopax mira. The sequence goes on from BJBW01001135.1 coordinate 244,742, forward strand.
AGTCAGCCATTCTTTTTCAGAGGAAGGGTTCCAGCTAGTAAAAAAAACCTATTTTTTTTCAGCTGTACATGAATAATGCCTTTTCCTGAATTGACTTCCCATGGCTACTGTCATGAATAAAAAATAATCCAATTTCTTTTCAGGTTTTTGCAAGATATAAAACTATCTTACATGAGAGATGAAACTTCTGTAAGACAAGAATTCATTCTTATTCATGGTGGGTGTCCCACGCCTGCCTTCCAGTGGAAGATAAATGCTCATTCGCTGTGTATTCGAATGCACATAGGCAAACACAAAACCATGAACACTTAGAGTATTCCCTCTCTGTCCACCTTCTTTATATGGGAAAAAAAGAAAAAGAAAAAATGTAAATGTAGAGATGGCTCAGGAAAATCCATTCAGATGCATCTTCATATATTTGTAATGTACAGTATCTAATATATAGATACTGAAAATAAAGACTACAAATATAGTACAGGAAAGTTCTAGAAATAAGCTATATATAAATCAAACTGACAGTTAAATAGGAATTTTCAATCTGAAATAAAGTCAAGATGGCCAGGGTTTGTCTGTGCCAGGGCAAGTGTCTGGCTGCTAGTTGGGCTTGTCCACAGGGAATGAAATGGTAGGTTGATGACTCAAATAAATGACAGGGAAGGACAACTTACAACTCATCCTGGAAGCATCAGTCTTATATATACATATTATTATGCCAAATTATATTCCTAGTAGGATTAGGTTTGGCTGAAGAACAAGTACTAGTCTCGGAGTTTCCGATAGCAGAAAAATAAGTTGAAGAGATCATTTCTCTCTTAAATGAGGGTATAATCTCTGATCCACGTAGCTTCTAAAAGAATTTGCAAAATGTATTGAAATTAAGAATATCATTGCATAAAATTATTTGTTTCTCAGAAGACCTTCATTTGGTATTTTGAAAGAGACCAGTACTAATGTGTTGCTCATGGCAGAGAGGAGTGGTTCTGGTGTGGGGGGTAGTTTTCATATGTTTTTCTTTGAGTTCCCACTGTAAGACTGTAGCAGGTTTCTGTCAATAAGCCTGGTAGGCAAGAATACTGATCATGATGCTTTTGGGTTTATTTTTGAGAAGTGAAAATCTGAGAACCCTTTTTTTGCTTCTTTAATTAAACGGGATCACAAGGAAGCCTGGGATCTTCCTGTTTGTATTTATACCTCTTATCCATTTGACCATACTGAGGGTCTGCTTCAGGAAGTACTCTTTCGGAGGGTTTTTTTAAGTATTTTGACAACTTGGCATCTCTCACTTATAATGCATCTACAGTTGAGGCCAAGATTATTTCTTTATTGTCAAAGATTTTCTCATAGCTAGGATTATTTTAGGAGGTTTTGCCTCTGATCATTCAAAAAAGAGATTTTGGCCCAATTCTATAGAGGAAGTGTGTTTGCAAATTTTGCAGGACAGAATAAATTTGCTTTGTTCCTCATGCAAGTGACTTGCGCTTGGTGTTTATTCTGTAGTCAGTTTGATCTTAGAATTATTCAAATGACTACAACAAATCAGTTGTAAAATATATACCAGTTATTAAATATATAACTGTGAGTGGTGTTGCCTTATGTAGCCAGAAGCTGCTGCATTGTTCTAGTAATGGCAGGCAGTTCAGAAACACTAAATATTTGGAAGAAGGTCTTTAAGCTATTAATATGTTTTATAGATATGAATAAATATTATTAAGGATTTATTCCAACTGCCTTTAATTGTTAGTAGTTAAAAGTAAAGATAAGTGTACTGGACTTGGCTTCTCCCATCTCTTTACATAGAAATGATAACTTGCATTTTCTCTATCTATGAAGAATTAGGTCTTAGATTAAAATTGATGTAATTCTCTTTATAAGGTCTGCTTGCCTTTTCCATCCCTTTCTTCCTTCTCTTCCAGCCCTTGTCACTATAATCAGAATGAATATTTTGTTCCAGTAAAATCCCTTAAGAACTAAATATGAAACAAAATCTGAAGCTGGCTAATTTATGCTCCATATTCTGGGGGGAAATGGGCTTCAGAGAACATACAGATCAGAGGAGTTGTGGTTACTTGTCGTCTTAGTGGATTCCTGTGAACTCTCTGCAAGTCTGAAGGCATTTGCCAGATACCAACTGCTAGGATTTTTTTCACAGTTTATAAGCATACAGAATTTTCCACCAGTATGTTGAAAGAGGGGACGTTTAAATGCATGACCTGAAATAGAGTTTGAAATAGTTCTTAATCTGTATTGATATGGTATTCCTATAATCAAACACATGTGGGGTGGTTTTGGTTTTTTTTATTTTATTGAATTATTAATAATATTAAATTGGCATTGGAAACTGAATCATGCTATGGTTATTTTCATTACTTAGGCTGTCTTGTGTTACACTGTTTGAAGGAACAATGTATTTTATCATTAAAAAAAATAATAAAATCACACTGCTTTCTTGCAGATGCCATCCCACCGAGCTACTACAGTCTTTACTTCAGAATTGTCAGATTTGATGTCTCAGCGATGGAGAAGAATGCCTCCAACTTGGTGAAGGCCGAGTTCAGGGTCTTCCGCCTGCAGAACTCGAAGGCGCGGGTCTCGGAGCAGCGGATAGAGCTGTACCAGGTATGGTGGCACCTCACATGCATCAGCTCCTCATCTTTCTGCTGCAAACCTGCCTTGTACCTGTCTGGACAGGTGGACAGCTGGTGGAACAAACCACAGGGAGAAGCGGTTGAGTCCCATCTTTCCAAAATAGCCTGTTATTGCCTGTGCCTTTCCTAGAAAGGACTATTCAAAATCATGTGAAGCGGAAATGTGCAAACTTTTTCTAGTAATTTTGCCTCAGAACTTGAAAGTGTCAGCGTATAACGATAACTGACACAACATGACATCAAAGAAGTCATCTCCAGGATTTCGGTTTCCCAACACCTGGCCTGTATGGTAGTTAATGCAGAAGTCAAGTTTGTCTCTCTGTCCCGTGTTCAGGAGAAGCCTGCTAATCGTTCCTCACAGAAATGGCATCAGTAATCATTGAGTTTCAAAGCTTAGCAGTTTCAGACCTGGCTTCTGTGTAGTGGCCCAGCGGTTGAGGCAGGGGACTGGATAGTTCAGGGCCTGAGGGAGGAAGAAAATCACCCTGTGATTCTCTCCACCCTGAATGTTGATAAGGATGATGTCATTTAATCTTTAAAAGCGTCAAAGATATTGAAGTCACTTACATTGAATCTGTGCAATTGTGCAAATATTGTCTAGAGCATATTTCATCTAAAGCATCGTTCATTTTGCTGAGAAACACAGCAACCGAAAGGGGCTCAGCTTCCGGAAGCTTTATACTGAGTAAAACTCATCATTATTTCAGCAACCCAGGACTTGTTCTGCTGAGAACCCTGCCAGACAGGATGTACCACCTTGTGAAAGTGTACTGAGCCCCTCTCTGGGTCTCTTCTTGCTGCCCTCGTTAGCTGTGCCCAAGCACTGCCCCGTCTTGGCAGCTCTGTAAAGTCCCAGTCAGATCCAGTGGCCACAAACGTGACTCAGTCTTCTCCCTCACTTTCAACAGTCACCTTTTCCTGCCTGGTCTGGTCAAATGCAAGACAAAGTTGGAGCAGAGAGGAGGGAGTTTGGGTTCACATGCTTGCCAAAGTGACAGGGTAAGCCAGTCTTAGAGGCTGGCAGCAGGAAAAGGCACAGTGGACAGTTTAGACGTTGTTTAAATGTAGGAGAAGCGCTATTTCTAGTTGAATGTGGTTAAGGTCCACAGGTGGTCACTGGGTGCTTGCCTTCATGAGCTTGACCTGGCTGCCTGCCTTCCCAAGGACAGATGAATAATGTGTCATTTGTTGAAAAAGAAAGCTAGGAGTTTTTAGCAAGAGTCGTGGGTGTTGTCTGTATGTAACAGCCGCCACAGAGAATTACACTACGAGCCCCTGCGACGCTGACACACCACCGTGTTGAAACGATTGCACGTTTCTGGCTTGACCTCACCGTTCAGACATCCTAAAAGGAGTTGATGGCATCTCTGGGCTTTCTGTTGTTCTACTTTGGAGAGCTGTTAGTCAGCCACCTGAAAGGAGTACAGCTGTGGTTGCCTGAGCTCAGTTTGCTGCCTTTCCATGTTTGAGGAACATGGGATACAAAGGGTTCAGCAGAGGTAGGGAAGAAAGGGCCTTTGCTTGGCTGGGATTTTGCCTTGTGATGAGAAACAGCTGGAGCTTATTTGAGAGAGCCTGACTCCGGCAAGGCTATGCCCATGGAAATGACTGACACCTGCATCCAAGGCAGGTACTTGGGTCCTTTAGATAAATATTGAGCTGGTGAGTAAGGCAGTTTCATTTTTAGGCTGGGTGGGGCATACTGAGTGAAATGTTAGGTGAGTAATGAGTGCAGGTTATTGTAGGCTTAGGTCTTTTCTCCACCAAGTATCAGGCAAGCCAAAGGCAGGGCGTTCTGAGCGTGTGTTTGTGCCAGGCATGTTTTAGGCATGTTACTGTGCTCCTTTGCCTGAAGAGAGGTGAGCTGTCTGTGGAGTGTTTCGCTTGCAGAGCACCTATTAAAATGGTAACAGCTGCTTGTTAGTTCATCTCTCTGCTTGACTTTTCCAAGCTCCTGTAGCTGCCTTCTGCTGGTTGTTTTTCCCCCTCTTTGGTCATATTTATATCTTGCAATCTTTTATACAGCTCTTCCCAGAACCTTGTATGGAGGTATTATCTCTGGCCATCTCTGTGATGGCCAATCTGAACTGCATGGGTTCCTTGTCAGCAGCTCTACTGCAGGAGCATCAGGGTCCCTAAATACTGCTGCATCTAATCTCCATCACAAGGTGTGAGGTTAGCATGCAGTGTTTAGCAAGAAAAGAAAAAGCAGGCAGAAATTGAAGAGGAGGGATGCATGAAACTTTAGGATCCCTTCCAACTTGAAGTATTTTATGGTGTATTGTAGGACAGTGCTACAGAAAGCATCCTAAAACGTAGAATATAAATTTTAGAGATTAAAAGGAAGAAAATCTAGGGAGCTGAAGGTGAGGACGGAACGGGTAGTAAGCATTGGTCCCAGTGATGCTAGAGGAGCTTTAGGGCTGCATAATGATAGATTGATAGTGCAGATAGGGGTGTCTAGCAGTGAAGGAAGGTACAAACATAAGAGGTAAACAGGGAGAATGAGGAAGATGCTCGTTTCTGTGGAAGTGGGAGAGGCAAATATGTTCTGTAAGGACTGAAGACTTACTCAGGTGTCTTTGCTTACAGCATGAAAGCCAGACGTGGAGAGCAAGCCTTGCAGAGGAGGTTGCTGATGGAGTTGGCTTGTGCAGCTGCTGCTCCTCCTCCATGCAGAAGCACTGCTTCCTGTCTTGTGAGATATGTGCTGTGCTTGCCAGGGCTGTTGTGCCCAGAAGGAACAATGTGGCTTTTCGTCAAGCATAAGCAGCATTTAATTATTAGGGTGGGTTTTTTTCCTCCTACCAAGTTTCAGGTTGCCTAGCGTTTTGCTTTGTGGAGATCTTTTTGATGAAGGTTTTTGAAATTCCTCTCATACCTGCAGTTTCAGGGAACGGTTGTTCCCATATTTCTTGGTCAAGCAGGAAGAGAGGGGGTAGAAGTATTCTGGATACAATCAGAGCTCTCTTGTTATTCACTGAGAAAGTGTCCACAACACATGCAAGTCCTCTAACTGCTCTCCAAGTGCTCTCTGATTTAGTCCAGTGGCAGTTTAGTAGTAGTATATATACCACTGGTACAGGAGGTACAATATTACTCTGAAGGACTATTTTAGGAGCAGCAAGAGACAGATGTGCAGGGTAAATGGAAAAAATAATCGAGTAGAATATAAATATTTTTTTCTTCTCCTGATTCTTTCTTTATGTGGTCCTCTGACCTTGCAGATGTACCCCTTAAAATGAAAAAAGAAATGCAAGACTGCACCTTTTTGGCTAAGCTTTGCTCAAGCTGTACTTGGCTCCCTTTTCCAAACCACATCAGAAAAGGACTTTGTGTTTTCCTGCAGCCCTCGTTTGCACTGACTCTGGGAAGGCAGTCTGGGGCTGCTTGGCGTGGCCAGGCAGGACCTTGGCCCCTTGCTCCTGGCCCCTGGAGCAGCAGCAGGTCCCTGTTCCCGGTTCAGAGGCAGGGTTGGAGCAGAGAGCACCCCATCATATTTATGCTGGGAGCGAGCAATTGTGGGTCTCTTTGCCAGGTCTTCTGCCCCTCATGTTTCTCCTCAGAATTCTCTTGCCTGTGCCCTGGATGAAGCCACCAAGCCAGTGGGCAAGTGGTAATCCCCGAGAGAAGAAACAGTTTCTTTAATGTCTATTTTCACCCAGAGTACTTCTTGTGGTATTTTAGGATTAGTCAGTGACATCTGTGTGTTCCTGTGCAGATGGGAAGTGCAGTGCACATGCTAAGTGGTCTTAGGATGGAAAATAATAAAACTCATAGAAGTAGGAATTAAGTTTCTTTTATAAGGCTAGTATAAAAGCTTCAGTCTCTCGGTGAATTAAATTTCTTTAAAGGCACCATCTTTTCTGTTGTTTCTTCTGCCCTGAAGTGAGGGTTAGTCTGCTGGAAGTGCTGCTGGTCATCAGCATGTAGGAGGGTGGGAGGGAAGGAAGAAGAAAGGAAGGAAGGAAGTGGTATGAGCTGAGATGCAGTGAGCGCTCTCCTGCACTTCTCCTCCTGCCCTTCCACTGTGCTCCATTCTCTTCTCAGCATGCACTGAGACTTCAGAAAATATTAAGAGGATAAAGTACTCTTGAGAGAGGGAGGAGGAATAGTATTTAAATAAACAAGTTTTAGCATCCTCCAGTGGCCCTTGCTATGTTTTTAAAGATGTATGCCAAATGCAGGCTTTATTGGAATTTGATCAGATAAAGCGCAGTTGTTATGGGAATGTCTTTGTTCATCAGTTTTCTTGCCTGCTTTGAAGACTTTATCACATCTTTCTTTTATTAAGGTGCTTCTGTATTTATGAATAAAGTCCCCGCACCCTTCAAAAAAAAGCTTGTCTTTTATGAATAAACATTCCAAAAAATAAATAGACACCACCACAACGCTGGAGGAGTAGAAACCCTCACAGGGTGAAAAGCCAGTGTTCGGAGAGCATTGTGGTATTGGTTTTAAGGTATTTTTATTATGTACAGACGGTCAAACAATAACAAGTAATAATTACTTCCTATGGAAGCAGTGCCATGTTTTGTTAACACATCATAAAGCATCATGAAAAAAAAGGCAGCCGAAGCGCTGGTTTTTATGGTCGTCGTTATCCGAGGCTGCCGTGGGCGGGAGCACCTGAGAGGCTGCGGATGTGGGGGGACCTACCCTGGGATTTTCCAGAGGGCAGGGTTGGAGCAAACGAATGGCGCTAGGTTAAAGCTTGGGGGGAACATCGGATTGCGATGAAAAGTTTGAAGTAAGCAGGAGCAGACCTTTGGTCGTTCCATGCCAGGAGGGCCTGGTTCATGCCGAGGGCTCTCGTGGAGCTTGCCCAGGATCTAGGAAGAGCTGTCTGCCCTCCAGTCAGTGGTAACCCCCGTTTCTTTAAGGGCCTCTCTCCCTGCTTGGAGGTATGAGGAGGAAGATGCTGTGGAACACATTACCCGATCATGAGTCAGATTTAAATTTAAACCACAGTCGGTTGTTCAAATACTTTCAATTCAGACAGTGTTTTGTCTTGTTTTTCAGTTAGGGAATACGTTTAGAGTGAGCTACTAGAGATTTGGGCCAAATCTCCACAGCGCAAATCTGAGGCAATTTACACTGACTGCAGCAGAGCTACTCCAGACTGATCTCCCTGTAATTGGCAGCAGAGGGGCCTTCCTCTTTTTTTTTTTGCCAAAATGTGCCATCTCTAATGCCAGAATATGGCAGAAAACCTGGAAGAAAACACCAGGAAGCAGGATTTGTGGCTGTGAGCTGGCACAGGATGTCTGTATTACAGATATCACCTGGGGCATTTGATTTTAATTGACTGCTGTTGCTGTGACCCACATCTGAAGTAGTATATTTGGATCTCACAACTTATGTATTGCCGTCCTGAAACCAGGCTCTTGCGATCTGAAAGGTTACAAGATTATGTTAAATGGCAAACGTACAGTGGTCTTTGAAGTGCTGAAATCAGTATAAAGTGTGGACTTAATAACTTTCTATTCTTGCCAACCTCTCTGTCCTTCCCTAGCCCCCCCCCCCCCCCCCCCCAGCAACAGCTCAGGACCAGAAGAAGTTAATTTGCAGTATATATCAGTCAAATTGCTGCTTTCTCCTTGTTTTAGAATTCTTTTTTTTTTTTTTCTTGTTAAATACTGTATCCCTTACAAAAAAGAGTCAGTACACTGGAGACCATGTATAGAGTTCCTTTGGCAAATAACCTGTGAGCACAGATGAGGGGAAGTATTTATCACTGGGTCATATTCACTGCGATTTATCTCAGATGCAGCCACCTCTTGCCAGGAACAAAGCAGGTACTGAAGATGACTTGAAGAAGTTTATAATATCCCCATAGCTATTGGCACGAGTCACTGTGTACTCCCAGCTCAACACTGCCTTGTGTAGAAATGCAGAGCACTGAGCTGATGGATTTATTGCTGTTTGTGGTGCATGGACGTTATTGGGAGCGTAGGAATGCAGGACATGGGTCAGAAACCCATGGCTTGGCTAGGTTTGGGATCCTGGTTTTTGGGCTGCAGTCTGGTGGAGTAGCCAAGCCCACGTTGCACTGAGACACAAGCAAGTTTTAACCAAGCTCTAAAGCGTGGTAGTTACTGGGCTGAAGAACCTCAGGTTGTTCTGGGGAGACATCCCCAGGTTGCGCTAGGGAGCCCTTTAGAGGGGGGGAAGGTAATCTTGCTCTTTTGGGAAGGTGTAGGAAACAATGCGAAGCTTTGTTAGAGAAAAAAATATATGAAGAGGAGTAGATGATGGAAGAAAATGGAGGAAGAGTAGTTTGGGTGGAAGACTGTAGGTGGTGGGAAGAGAAAGCCACAAGGAGAATTGTGACTTATGAAAAACAGAGCAGACAAGAAGGGAAGAAAGAGGAATGATTTGCGGAACAAGACAGAATCTTAGAAAAAACAGAAAGTCCAAATATTCATATAGTAAAGAAAGATGCGTGCCAAAATGTTGCAGTAAAATGCAATGTGAACATGAATGTTAGGGGCAGGATTGAGGAAGAGGAAGGACTTGGGAGACCTGTGCTTAAAGGGGAGATGAACACCCTACAGGATCTAGGGGATTTGGCTAGAAGACAGGAGAACCCACTCTGTTTTTGTTGACTTTGGCTCCTCTTTTTTGATATTTTAATAAAACTTAATGTGCCTCTGGCAAGTTAAAGCTAAATGCTAGATAAGTTTATAGGATTTTTTTTTGTTTTGCTTCATTTTATATAAAATCTTTCTTTGGAGCTATCTTAAAATCTCCTAAACAGCAGGAAATTGCACTCAATATTTCAGAATCTTCCAGGAGAAGGACCCCAGACCCTCTGTTCTTGTTTATTGCTTATACAATTCAGAGTCTTCCTGCTGCTTAAGCATAAATCAGACTGAATGGCCTCAGGGCTGTATCCCAACTTACACTGCAAATGTATCTTCAGTGGCAGGAGGAAGGCCCTGCTTGGGGAACAAATGGAGAGGAAATCCCTTCTCAGGATCCATTCCATTCCCAGAGCTCATTCCCTCACCACAGGGCAAAGCAATGAGTCAGTCACAGTGATTCCATGGCATACTTGACTTCCCTTTTTGACCTGCTTTATTTAGCTGCTCATCTCTTTACCTCCCTCACACTTTTACTTCTTTTACCTTTCAGCAAGTAGCAGCCAACACTGTAAGAGAATCCTACTGCAGTTGTAGCCCATACAGATATAAAAGAGGTTGGGTTATGTGTGCAATATGTTCTTTTTATTTGCAAGTTTGCATGAGGAACGTGTCTGGCAAGTTCTACATAAATGGATCAGAGCACTGTGGGTTTTTTTAAAACTCTGGCAAGTACTCCATACCTTTGTATTTTGGCAGGAACTCTGCATCTCATATAATAGTCTCTAAAGATTCCGCCTTCAGTTTGAGTCTGATCTGGAGACCTTTGTGAGCAGTGGAAAGACTTCCATTGATAAGCAGGGGGGCTGTAAAGTCCTCTCAACTCCATAGCACTGAACGCAGAGTCTGAATTACTCTTTTGCAGTTGCAGGAAGAGCTTGAAAACTTGCACTGAGAATTTTTGAAAAAATACACAGTGAGTGTTTTGCACTAGTGGTGGTAAGAAGTTAAGATTTTGATAGCCAGTAGATTCACAATTATCTGGCAAAAGGTACTATATGGAGGCTTTGCACTTTACATGTTTCCACATATAATTAGTAAGAAACTGGAGTTTGTAACAGTTCTTTGTAACAGTTTGTAACAGTGTCAAAGATAGGATCAAAGACCTCGAACTCCAACAGGGAGTGAGAAAGGAATGCGAATTAGCATGATCAGCATTAGCATGATGATTTTTAACTTTAAGCTTCAGAAGGGGCTGGATAGAAGTGCCTGAGAGCTGTCTGAGGAGATCTTTGAAATGTGGACCCAGGCAGTAAGTAAATCTTTCAGTAGGGTGAATAGTAGGTAAGAATTTGGAAGCCACAAGCTGCATATGCAAACCTTGGAAATCTGGTTATTCCACTGCACAGGGTTAGTGTGGAATCCCCTGCGTGTTTCTTCTAGTTCAGAAGAGGTTATCCTAAACAGCAGTTTTCAGCCATGATGTTGTGCATAGCTGAACTTATCTCTCTTCTGATGTTAGCCAGCATTAGCACATCATTTACCACTTGATCTCATTGTTTGGGCTTATTTACTTTGAGCTTACAAGTACATGTCAGGTTATTTCCATTATTTTAAAATGCCCTTGAAGTTCCAATGGAAACCATGGATAATAACTGATAAGTAAGAGAAAGATTAGTGACCCTGCCAAGATGTTGTAATACACAAGAACATCACAGTAGTCTGAAATGACAGAGAAGAGAAGGGAAGGAAGGAAGTTATCAGGGAGCCAACAGCATCTGGAGGGAGGAGATCAGACAGTCCAGAATGAATGGAGAAGAAAAACAGATTAATAGCAGGTTTTTACAAGATAATGCCATATTTACTGCTATTCAGTGATTGCAGAACCCACACTGACCGACAGCAGTGACCATCCCAAATTCTAGGACTATGCAGCAGACAGGGTAAATATTTTTAAGTAGCCATATGATCTTATTATTATATTTTGTAAGTTCATCAGCTTGATTTAAGAAACTTCAAGTTGCCAGAAATATTTCCTAACAGTTGGTTACTGTAATTCTCAAACCGAGCTATAAAAAACCCTTGTTGTTCCTAAAGCTTGGTCTTTGATGTGTGCCTAGGGTTTTCTTGGCTGTAGGATGTGTATGTCATCGATGCATCACCCTGTGTATCATCACTGCTGAGCCACATTCAGTTTCTTGTTTGTTTTTTTTTTGTTTGTTTGCTTTCTGGGGAGGTGATGAATTTATTAGCCAAAACTATTCCACTGTAAATTACACATAATTGTAATTTTCCTATTCTTCTGCATCTAACTGTGGTAAGTATAGGAGACTATAAGTAATTATTGGCCAGACCATCAAATCTGAAATAAACTAATAAACTCAGAAAGTTGCTGTCCTGGAACTGCAGTTATTTCAAATAACCAGTATGTCTTTCTGTCTTTTTTTTTTTTCCTTTTATGTGTGTAATGAGTCACAAAGTCATGTTCTGGTGTCTGCTCTTGGTGGTTATTGTCTAGAATACATACACTAATGTGTTGATTCAGTTATCCCCTGCCTTAGCTGTCTATATATATGAGAAGGGGAGTAGGCAAAGGAAAATTTGAGCAAAATGATTGCATTTCTATTAACAGAATCTTGGGTTTTGGAGGGTTTTTTGGTTTTGTTTTTAAATCAGGAGAATTACTGATGCTGATGCTGAATGCTGCTCTGCTTATATCAGCCTCTGGTATGCCCCATTTTTTAAAGAAGCCACGTTTCTGCTAATTTTGCATTCTTTGTTTGTTATCATGAATTATATAGTGTTCTCAGTGTACTTTACAGTTTATAAAATACAGACTGGGACAATTCTTGTCCTTGTTTTTATATGCAGAACCATGGGACAGTTATTAGAGAATATAAACATGTTTGCATATAAATAAACAGTTTCATCCTCCAGTATTTTAATGAAGATTTCTGCTACTTGATACTTAAATTTTAAATAAATATATTAGCTAATTCTCTCCAGTTGGTCTGAAAAATAAGCATAGTAGGTGGTAGAAGTAATTTAGAGATCAGTATTTTCTGGAAGCTCACTTGTCATTCTTCTGAAACCAGTGTGTGACAAAACAAAAGCTTTTCACTGCTGAATGCCCTGGTCATAGTGATTTGGGGTATGCTTCCCAGATAGCATCATGGTCCAGCCTCCTCTAATGGGCAAGGAGGCGCACAGACAAATCCCTGCCAAGGGAGCAGAGGGCCTTCCTGCAAAGAGTGAGCAGGACACTTTTGCAGAACCAATGAAGAGCAGATTTCAACAGGATTTATAAAATACCAGAAATCTGGCAGGCCTAACGAGGGTGGCATGTGAGTGCTGTCATCACCAAGATCCCCGAGTGGGCTTCCTAAACATGTGTGGCTGTACAAGCAAGAGCAATGCTTTGTTTGCAGCTGTCTGGCTGCTTCGTGAGCCTTTCCCTGCTATTAGCTGCATTATTTGTATATTCACATGTTTGTTTTGCCATCATCTGTTTGGAAAACAGTTTTTTCTCCAGGTTTTTTAAAAGGGGGTCAAAATAGGAGAAAAAAAATTGCTGAGGGGAAGGTTAGCAGTTGCCATAGAAAAAGATAGCTAAAAGGCAGGGCTTAAGTGTACAAGATACTTTGTCAAGAGGAGATTAACCAGCGTTTTGGCTAACTGTGTGATTTCCTGTGAAAGGGAGGAATCCTGTACAGAAAGAGCGTAGACAAAACCAAACTGTTCTTAGAATTTAGAGCATTGCTACTGAATGAAAATTACTCTGCAATTACTCTGGGCTCAAAGTCTGCTGGATAACCTTTTGGTAACTCTTCTGCCTCCTCAGCTCACCCCTAACTAATGTGATCATTGGCGTATGTTCTTGGTGTTACCCTTTGTTAGAAAAGGCAGCGTTGCATTCTCACTCTGTTGAAAGCGAGACCAAATAAGCAGATATACCTGGGAGCACATCCCCGTGTTCAGAATTTTGCAGAGATTTTGCACAGCCTGATTTTTGAGGTTGTTGGTTTTAAGCTTTCGCTCACACGTGTGTGAAGGCGTGCACGCTCGCACCGTCAGCGGCTTGTGCATGCAGATGTTTAAACGCGTCGCTCGTAAGTGAGGGAGGTGAGGTTGTGTGTGCGGAAACTCTTGTCTTCTGCTCACACAAGTGATTGGATCTATCATCTCTACATGGAGGTGGTGAGGCAAGGTACACCCCCCCTGTCCCCCCCAAAAGCCCTAGCCATCCACGTCATGTCCCACAGACATGTCCCTCATCTGGAGAAGAGGAGGCTCCGGGGAGACCTAATAGCGGCCTTCCAGTGCCTGAAGGGGGCCTACAGGAAGGCTGGGGAGAGCCTGTTTACAAAGGCCAGCAATGACAGAACAAGGGCTAATGGGTTTAAACTGGAGAAGAACAGATTTAGATTATAAATTCTTTATTATGAGAGTGGTGGAGCACTGGAACAGATTGCCCAGGGAGGTGGTTGAGGCCCCTTTCCTGGAGACATTCAAGGTGAGGCTCAACGAGGCCCTGGACAACCTGGTCTAGTTGGGGGTGTCCCTGCTGACTGCAGGGAGGTCAGACTAGATGACCTTTGGAGGTCCCTTCCAGCCCACATGATTCTATGATTCTATGATACCAAACTCTTTCTGCCCCTTTAAGAGGGAGTGTTTGTACAAGGTGCCAGAAGGAAATGAGAAAGGATTAAAGGGAAAGTTTTACTCAGTCTTCCTTCTCTCTTGTGGCTTTTTTCCCCCCCTTGTCTTCTGTTAATATTTTTTGTTCTCTGAAAACTCTTTTGCACAAAGGCCTACTTTTTAGGCCTTCATTTAGCTCCTGCAGATGCAGGTTGTGCAGCAACATCTCTGATAACAGTGTTTGATGTGGTTGCAATGGGCTAAGCATAAAGGTAAGGCAGTGTTTATAGGCAAGGAAAGGCAATGTTTATAGGTAAAGGTAATATCTATTCTAAGACTAATCAGTATGGTTGGAAGAAGTAGACAAGGTTTCAAGCACAAAAGCTGCAAGGCACAGAAAAGGTTTTTCTTCTTTTTTGCAACAAAACTGGTTGATCTAGTAGAAAAAAAGCATTGGAAATACTGAAAGAGAAGTTTTTCAATGGAAATACAGGCTTGAGGGTGTATTGGAAGAAACAGGTGTGTTGCTGATGGGGAAGGTGGGACCAGAAATGTAGTGCAAAGTACAAAGAAGCAAACCCAAGGGGGAAAATAGCAGAGAAAACCTAAAATACTTATCTCATGTAATAATTTCTGGAAAACTCATTTGAAGACCGTATGATACACTCCTACAAAGAGGCCACTTCATTTGACACCATGTAGAATGCCATTGCTTCAGTGTGCATGGAAACATAGAATGCAGGATAGGAAAAGAAGTGAAGAGTCCTTCATCAGGTTATTTTGTGGGGGTAAATAGGCTCTGAAGATCCAGCCTAGGATTTTATCATCCATTAACTTTCCACACTTACAATGATGTAACAGAAAAAGAAGGAAAAATGGAAATGGTGAAGCTAGAAGCTCATTCTTGCTTACAAGCCATCAGGTTGTTAAAATCATATATCACCCTAACACTATAAAAATACTTAGTCAGCCCAGGAGGAGGAGATTGAAGCAGATGTGCTGATTTCTCTAGGTATGGTACCCATCACACTTAAGAGCCTTTTGCTTAAGAGCTGCTAGTCATCATGTTTAACCCATTATGTCAATTGCAGAAACTATGCCTTACTTAGTTTGCAACTTTTTAGCTCATTCTTCATTTTCTTCCTCAACATGCAAAATAAACATGGAGAGATGCCTTACTTTCAAATATAGCTACCATAGTATGGATAATATGTAGCTGTTCTAATCTACACTGTCAGCCCTGTCCCACAGTACCCTGCAGTTTTGAAACCTGCAGACACTTTTCTTATCATTCAGTTAATGGCTGAGGATGGATGCTCTTTATACCATTGGATACAGGCAGTGATGATTTTTTTTACAAATGCCTTTCATTCCAGGTACACACTGACAGCCCCTGACTTTGTCTTTTGATATCAATGGGATCAGGTTAAAGACATTTTATTTTGGATACCAAGGCACAGCTGAGTCTTCAGAACATACTTCAGACCAATTATAGTTAACATCGGGAGATTGTTTTTGGCACATTACTTACTTTTAGATCCTTAAAGCACTGCCAAAACTGAGGTATGCAATCTCTGGAGTCTTTGGAAAGATATGACTGTGCAGAAAGGAAGAGAAATGAGCCAAGTTCTTGTGTCCCATTTGCCTCACACACACACACACACCCCCGCCCCAACACGACTTTGCAGAATGACAGCTGCATTACATCCTCAGAAACACTTGAGTTGACCTGATAAAGACCAAAGGGAAGACAAAGTTATATTTGTACTTCTCTGGGACTTTCCCAGCATCGATTACTGATTCTCTCATCCCTCTGGCACTTCTGAGCAGTGGTAGTCCCCTTGCTGCTGCCAGACTCTCTGTAAACAGTTGTTCAAACACTTTGTTTGAAGGTTGCCTCGTAAAAAGGAGTCCCAATGTTCAGTGTTTGAGTGCCCTCGGTTTCTACTGGGAAACTCAGCAACGCCTACTAGGGGCACTGAGTATTTTGCTGGACTTGGACCAACATCTTCTCATGCCTTTTTGCTAAATGTGTTGATCAGAAGGAAGGCAAAGAGCTTGTCCTGCTGCTGTTCTCATAAGAAAAATGTTATTGTGGGAGCCTCACTGTTGGCCTTTGGGAGGTCTAGCACTCCCTTGAAATAAATAGAGAGACTCTACATGTTGGACAGAGTCTTTTTAAGCCTGCTTTTCTGTTTAATTTTGAAAAACCTAATTTTATCATGATGACATAATTTCACACCTATTTTGAAATATTTTTTTTACACGTATTACACAGTTTCACCATTGTTTTATTCCAGCAGTGTTTGCTAGATGTCAGGTCGGTCTGAGCTGAGAAAATAGAAGGAAACAATGAGACGTTGTCAGCTATTCATTTGGAGATGGACTTGGATGGTTAAGAGAGGAAGAACACCAAACAATGTATGAAGTCGCACAGCTGCCATGCCAAAAGTTACAAAGTGATGTTATCTTGTGGTATCTGGATTGGAATTGACTTCATGCTACATGGCATTCCAGCTTCCAGCATCGCAAAACTATCAACATAGTAATAACCAGGAAACCAGAAACCTCTTAGCAGCCAAAAGTCCCTAGTTTTCATCCTAGAGTTAGGGTGAATAATAGCAGACTATGCTTGTATGTGGGAAAGCAATTGCTGAATTGTTTAGATAGGAAGATGACTGTGGACACTTGAAATTCTAGGCATGCAGTGCTGTGTCTTGAAAGGGTTTGTTTTGTACAGGTATTTTTTTATTGCATGCTCAGTAGCAAACTTTGCTGAAACTTTTGACACAAATACACAGTACAAATACAACTGGCATCAAAATCTGGGTGGAAGCAGCATTGCCTGTTGTACAAACCCGTGTGTGGCCACGGTTCACACCAGGCTGTCTCTGCACACTCCCAGGTTACCTGTGTGGACAATAACTTTTTTTCTGTTTAATGTATGACTAACACCTGAAGTCAGAGGAAAGGCTGGAAGCATAAATAAGGCAATACCATACAGATTAGATTTGGGTGAGCATTTTAGTATCTTCAGTGGACAGACCACATTGTACAAGCTTGACTTTGCATCTGATATTATGCTCTAACCACTGCAAGTATTACTGAAGAAGGTAAGGTAGCCTCTTTTGGTGTTCCGGTTACTATGATCTTTTGGCCACTTGTGTTGCAGAACAAGTTTTCAGGGCAGTATTTCTGCGTGATTTCTCTTGACTATATTGTGACTTTTTTTGCTTGGGAGCATAAGCTGATTTTATTAGGGCATTTTATATCACTTTTCTCTCCCCACAAACCTTAAGAAAATTCTTTCTGAAACCGTGCCTGAATGTGTATCTGCGGCATAGAGGTTTGAGCTGTAATAAGTTTTTTTCTGCTATTTTAGAATGTTGGTGGTCTATTTCACAAAAACCAGGTAATGTTAACCTGTAGGCAATCATATTTGTTGTTTCTCGCAGGTTCTAAAATCTAAAGAATTATCGTCACCAGGACAGCGCTACATTGACAGCAAAGTAGTTAAAACAAGAGCTGAAGGAGAATGGTTGTCTTTTGATGTCACTGAGGCTGTACATGAGTGGCTCCATCACAGAGGTGACAAGAAGTGCTCTTTGCCTTCACTCCTGCCCCAACTGCTCCTCCATTAACTCAGCAGTATTTCAGGGTCATTCCTTGTGTGAAAACCAATTCCACTTACTTTTATGTTTTGCAGACAGGAACCTTGGATTTAAGATAAGCTTACATTGTCCGTGCTGCACCTTCGTGCCTTCCAATAATTATATCATCCCAAATAAAAGTGAGGAGCTTGAAGCAAGATTTGCAGGTAACGAAAGAAAAAAAATTTTTAAGATGTTGTGATACTTACTAATTGAGGAGGGAAGCAAAGAGCCATTACTGCCTCTCTAAATGGCACTCAGCTGATTGAAAAATTGCTCATTTGAGAATCTTGATTCTCAGCTGGTAGGAAATGGTATTGAAGGCACAAGGGTAAAACGGTATCTTCTGAACTATTCTGAAACCAGATGGCGTGAATAAGCCCTCTCATTCCATGCATGCAGCTTCAGTGTCCTTAAGTGGCTGTGTTACAGTTTGCAGCATGCACATTGGATATACATACAATCCTGGACATAGGGAAGACTGTTGTACAGAAGACCATCCATTGTTGCACAGTCATGAGAAAAATTGATGAACATTTTCAAAATAAACCCTTTGACTGCTGTCCATCCTGGCACTGTAACGGTTCAGGCTTAGTAGAGGAGGCTACTGCTGGAAAGTTGAATTAAGGTGATGTTTGGCTCGCACGTTAAGCTGCTTGAGGCAGATATGTGTATGAGCATGGTGTATTTTTCTATTATTTAAACAATACTGTGGTGAATTTATGAAGTATAGGTAAGGCAAGGCAACAGTTGGCTGCTTTGTTTCCAGAAGCACCTTCTTTTGTCCTCATGAATACAGAGGGTCACAGTCTTTGTAAGTACCTGCGCACATACTTCCAGCTCTTTGGGCACACTAAATATCTCCAGCTATATATTCTAAATTACTCTGAGCAGTGGCATCAGTCACTTTGGGAAGATCTGAACAATCAGTGCCAGGCTTGTATAATTGTCCTACAGTGTTTCACTGCCAGCACGTTGTGGCTTGAAGAAGCAGCAGTGGTGTGCCTGTCTATGTGCTTCTACTTCCAGCAGTGGAAATCTGATTCTCAGGTGAAGTCAACAGAACTTCATTAGTTAACATTGATTATCTCTATATATCTACGTTGGCACATAGAATTTATTGTAACATATTTGTGTATTAGTCACACAAAGTATTTTTTGTGTGACTTTTTACCTTGGTAAAAACTTCAAGATTGGCTTGAGCAGGCATTAAAAAATAAACAACAGTGTGTAGTTAGGGTTATGGATATATGTGCTTACTATGGACAGCAGACAAGGTGATACAGAGTAAATATATCAAAGTCACATGAGCTGCTCTGTGTTTTTAAGCCATTCAATTTGCAGTTTCAAAAACGGAAATGTTATTTAATTGACTGTGCTATAGTTGTCATTCACCAGTATGTATAAAACTATGGCTATATTAGAAACAACCCAAATTTGGTTTATACCTTTCTCATTTATTAAAGTATATCATGATTTGGTTCATTTGTTTTCCAAGGATTTAGCTATATTCCTTGTTAACTATTAATTTCTTTAACCATTGTTTCACTGCATTGGAATTTTTTCCTCTAAGTAGATACATGTACTGTACATATGATTAAAGCCATTGTATGTGTTTAAAAAATTGTTGGTATTATATTCGGTCACTGTAATTGCAAATGTTAAGAAAAGAAAAGTTTATCTTTTTCTCTTTAGATAGTATTATCTGGTTCAGGAGGTTAATTTTCAAAAGGGTCTTAGCAACAGGCATAACATGAGCTGTTTGAACTCCTAGGAAAGGCTAATACCTTGAGTCTTTTGCCTGTGCTATTGCTATGATAAGAAGCTAGTAAGGCAGTTAGTGTTTCAAGAGAAATTACAAAATGTGAGGTCATTGATTTTTAGTCCAAGAAGAAGTATTTTGATCGATGTCCTTGCCATGCCCCTACAAAAGAAGGGGCTAGAATAAATGACTTTCTGGTAAAAATTAGCAGATTTAAATACAGTGGCAATGGTAGACAGAGAATGTACAAGCATTAGAAAGAGGTAAATGTGGTTGATAGAGAAAACTAATGGGATGGAAGTAAGCAGTGGGAAATGCAGATGAAGTGTCCAGAGCAACTTTAATGGTGGTACAAGGTTTTAAAAAGTACATAGCTGTTAAAAGATGGGAATACTTCCCTAAGTGAAATGACAAAAACATCACTGCTTGGGGCATTTGAAACTAAGCAGTGCAGATCCAGTGACTGAAGTAATCTTTTCTGTTACTCACTTCAACAGTTCTGGTAAATGTACTGAAATTCCATTAAATGGCTGAGGATGTGGGAGGGCTGATACAATAGATAACATGATAACTGTGAATATCTTAGGGATCTTGGGTTGAAATTTGTCCCCGCTTCCCCAGTAAACATGCTCAGATGACACCATCATTGCCCAGTTTCTGAGAGAATTTTTTTTTAAAGAGATGGTTTATTTAATTTGTGAAGAAAAAAACAACACAATGTTTATTACCAAAATGTATTTTTTGAAGGTATTGATGACTACACATATTCCAGTGGTGATGTGAAAGCTTTAAAGTCCAATAGGAAAAAATACAGTGGGAAGACCCCACATCTTCTGCTAATGTTATTACCCTCCTACAGACTTGAGTCGCAACAGCCCAGTCGGCGGAAGAAGCGTGCTCTAGATGCTGCCTATTGTTTTAGGTAACTATGCATCCATATTCAGTAGACTTACACAGTACTACCAGCCTGTGAGGTGTAACGCAGTTGCTTATCATGTTTCTTTACAGTTGGCATTTATACAGAGCACAGACCCTCCTTCGCAGACCCACAGGGTCTGTGTGCTGCAGGTTTCTGCCCAGCAGTCTGCAGTCCCACAGAGACAGTGGCAGATGAGGAAGGTTGTGGCCTTAGAAAGCACAAGTTGAGTTCCATCTGGGATGATTCCCAGAGCCATCAGTCCCATAATTAGAGCCAAATTATCACCTCCATGGGGCTTACCGACTCAAAGAGGCCACTTGGTAGGACCTGGAGAAAAATACTTACTAGTCCTCCAGGGAACCCATTAGCTTTGTCTGTATAAGCAAGTCCTGCCATGTCTAAGCATCTGATTTCAGTTACAGTATAAGCTACTATTGATGTGATTTAGTTGTGAATTTTTGGGACTCAGACTTGCCCGCCTGTTAAGCATGATTCAGGGAGCAAGCAACTGGATTATTTTTATTCCCTGTGTGGTCTTTGTTATGACCGATGTGTTTGTCTGTATTTTATTTCCCAGGAACGTGCAAGATAATTGCTGTCTGCGCCCACTTTATATTGACTTCAAGAGGGATCTTGGCTGGAAATGGATTCATGAACCTAAAGGATATCATGCTAATTTCTGTGCAGGAGCCTGCCCATATTTATGGAGCTCAGATACTCAACACAGCAGAGTAAGTAATGAGTTTGCTAATTTTCAGCTTCTGTGTTATGACTGCAGGGTGAAATGTGTTTCTAGGACTTACAGCAGCACCAGTGCCCCAAAGCTTGTATTGATTATCTCAATAACTAAGGATGATGAGCTGTGGCCCTGTAGAGGGACTTACACTCACGCTAGTGTTGAAGCAGTAGGAATGTATTGGCTGGCACAGAGATTATGTTATTTTTTTAATGTGTTCATTGATATGATATATGGACGGATTAAATGCCACGAGCTTGGCGTGGCTTTGGGAGCCTGCCTGGGAAGGCATGACCATGAGTGGAAGATGGCACAACGAGTTCAGTCAGCAGAGTGACTGAGGGAGGGAGGCACTTTCAGAGTAACTAAAGGGCTGAGTCTTATCACCTACTTTTATGACCTGCCATTTTTCATTGTTACTGATATGCTACCATTGAGTTTCATGAAAGTGTACTGATAGATGTGCTTCTTTTACTTGAAAAGATGTATTCATTTTTGTACTTGAAAATTTATACGTGAAGGAGGAACCCTGTGTCTGGGATGCCAAAGAACCCATAGTCATCTGAGTTGAGGCTTCTTGTTTTAGGGATTAGATGTGCTATTTTAGCCAACTGCCTTAGGATGAGTAGTAAGATATAGGTAATCATATAAAAGATATATAAAGATAAGATATAAAATAAGCATTTCACACTTCCACTGTGAAGTGCTTATTTCTCTCAGCTATCAATAAAGATGTCTAGACAGTAAATGCAAGGAGGCTGACATTTGCATCGCAGTTGTCATAAAGTAAGTATTTCACCCTCAAGGCCATACTAAGAATGTCTCTCCTTTGTCAGGCTTCCCTTAAAATACCACTTCAACATGAGCCAGAAGGGAGAACTCTTCATGTCCAAGGGGCAGCTTGCTTTGCCTTTGCTCTGTAAAGCCACAATAGCATGTTCTTCCTGAACTAACAGACCCAAGTATAGATATGCTTTGTAGCTGTCACTGGCTGTGGCATTGCACTATGAGCAATGTCAGCAGTCAAAGGTATAAATAAGGTAAGTATGTTTCTTTGCTGGTGTGGAGTTGTAGCGTACACAGTTTGGAGCAGCACTTGTTTTTAAAGGAAAGAGGAAGAATAACTGTCATGGTCACAAATATGTGGTTTGGATAGTTGCCCAAGGAGTCAGAAGTTGCTTAATAAAGTAGTGTTGCTGTCCTGAACAGGTCTTCTGTCTCTCTAAGCTGTAAATGTTGTGTTGAAGTTCTAGGAAAAGGTCACTTGGTATTTGGCTAACGCATTAATGGTTCTGTCTTGCAGAGAACCATGTATATGAATCCAACATGACATAAAACAGCAGCACTGCTGACTTCACCAGGATTCTCAACAGGAGAAACACCAGCTCTAGTCCTGGTGCTTGCAAGGGCGTCATTCATGGACTTAGTAAAACGTAGCCAGAGAGGAAAAGCAAAGGAATGCTTATGCTCTGAGGGACTCGCTTCTTCCTTCTGTGTTCTTGTGAAGCCAAAATCCTGTAACAGCAAATGACAATCTGAAGACACAGATCCAAACTTTTAAATGTCTTCTTTCTATATCAGTACAGTGTGCATGTTGATTCAAAGGGCTGCACTTTGAAGGCAGGCTCCAGGCATGTACCTGTTTTGGGGTTTAAGACTCTATTGATAAAATCTCAGGAAACTCAGGCAGATTCTGGCACCAGATTGAACTGGAGAAGCATAAAAAATACTAAAATCCAACATTCTTCACAATGCTTTCAGTGGGCTTTCTCTCAGGCATTCAGTGGGAGAAAGCGGTGCAGACAGGAATTTGCTCTGTAGGGGCAGGAAGGCAGAGGTAACTCTCTTAATCTCTCTTTTTTGTTTTCCTTTCTCCTTCTAGGTACTCAGCTTGTATAACACCATAAATCCAGAAGCTTCTGCCTCTCCATGCTGTGTGTCCCAGGATTTGGAACCCCTCACCATCCTCTACTACATTGGCAAAACACCCAAAATTGAACAGCTGTCCAACATGATCGTAAAGTCTTGCAAGTGCAGCTAAAGGATACCCCTGAAACAGCATGATGTGTGTGTATTAAAGAAACCCCCCAAAAAACAAAAAAAAAAAAAACAAGGAAGAAAAAAAAAAGGAAAGAGAGACCGAGAATGAAAGAAAGAAAAATGAAATCCCAGGTTCATCAGTGTTAAAAGAAAAAAAAAAGAAGAAAAAAAAGCGGTACTAGTCTGAACTGTTTGAAAGTTTGTTTTGTTTTGTTTTTTAAACTGGCATCTGAAGCAAAACATTGAAGGCCTTTATCCTACATTTCACCTACACATAGTGTGAGATAGACAAGAAGCAAAGTTAAAGGAAAAAAAAACCTTTTAAAAAATAAACACTGGAAGAAATTTGTTAGTGTTACTATGTGAAAGGAAAAAAACAGGAAAATCCCATGAAGTGGAGTTGCTGTATCTGTCCCGTGCCTTACTTGATCTCTCTATTGTTAAGCAATAGGCATCCTACCCATTCCTCTTAGCTGTAGAGTTAACAGTGCATTATTTATTTGTGTGTAAAAACTATCAAATGAACATTTCCATATCGCCATTGGAAAAAAGAAAACCAGCCAATGTGGACAAAGTGGAGACCAAATAAGCTGCCAGAAATACATATAAAGTCTAAAGGAAGACAAGCTCAAAAGAATCAGAAAAGTAATTGTTAGTTTAGTCCAATTAAAATAGAAATCAGTTATTACAGTATTGAAAAACTCTGCCTTTAAAATACCTTATTTTTCATGCCAGTTGCCAAGAGAGGCTTCTTGTAAGGACTCAAACCCTTGTTTTAAATACTGAATAATTTACTAATAAAGGACACTGTTTCAGTCTCAAAGGCAAGTCTATAAGATTTTTTTTTTTTACTGTAAATGATTAAAAATGTCAGTTTAGTAAACCAGTGAAATATTTAACATGTACTGGTCTAATGTTCAGACCTTAATATGTTGCTGTATAGCTATGCTATGGGATTTTTTTGTTCTTTTGGTATATGTAACCATACCTAGAGTATTACAATAGGTGGGTAGTAAAAGCCAGCTTAATTGGAAACATATCTGTAGATCTCTATTTGTAAACTATTAAAAAATTAAGTACTTTATGTGTAATGTGTAAATTTTCACCATATTTTTGTACTCTGTAATACCGTCAGCTCTCATGAGTTTGAATTTGAATTTGGGGCTCTTTTTGATCACTCAGAATCATGTGTTTCCCTCTAGCTGGCCAGTATGAGTAGAGTCCCTATATTTTGACTTGCACTACAAATACATGTTTTATAATAATTGCTATACATGTGCTTTGTATATTGTTCATCATCATTACGACATAAGCTACCTGACTCCATATGTTTTTCTGTTTTCTAAAAAGGATGGATTAGAGCGATCTCTCTCTCCCCGCCTCCTCCCCTTCCTCCTCGGTTGTCCCCGTTTTGTAAATGCTTGAATCGCCACGCGGTTGGGATTCCTCGAGCCTTTATTTTTCCTTTCGGCTAGAGAGATTCAAACAGATGGGCAAGGGAGCGAGGTGTTGCAAGAAGAGGTGGCCCAGCCTGGCTGAGATGAGGCAAACCCTTGCAAAGAATGACGTTCACCACTGTGCAGAAGGCTGGTGGGGATGTGGCTTCCATGGCAATGCCCCAAGCGGGGTCTGAGCGGGGTGAGTTTGTGGTCGGAGGCCATGAGGCAGCAGTGAGTCCGTGGGACCCAGCCTGCTCCTGCTGCAGGTCACAGGGGTCTGTAACTTCTGCGGGGGCAGGCCCCTTTAGGCTATGGGAGTGTGTGTAAAGATTAGCAGGATCAGACCCTGGATTTTTGACTTTGCCAATTTTTTCTTATTTTTTGCAATTGAGTTCACATTAATGCTTCTTCTAAAAAACAAAAAGGAAAAAAGGAATGTGGGTTTCTTAGGATTTTGTTGTCGTTACGCGTGTTTAAATGGTGTGGAGGGATTAAAACTACAAATCCACGTCATGCTCTTTAATTTTAAAAAAAAAAAAAAAAAAATATGAAAAAGCCCCAACCCAAGTTAGCAAAAAGTTCACGAAGGCGACGCGTGCAGTTCATTTCACATGACGAATGGTGTTGTACAGCAAAGCTGGAAAACTGTGTTAGCAACATACTGCTTGGATGAGAAGGACGTTTTCTGTCGTTGACCCGAGCGGTGTTGAGAGGATGCTCCCGAGCTCGATGTTGTCAGCTCCAGTTTTAAGAAGTGCAATTTCTTTGGCTTCAGCAGAACCCTGGTGCAAAGCTGAAGTACCGCAGCGGCTTTGCAGGCGCAGCTCCTCGGGACTTCAGTAGAGCCTGTGCTTATTGCCTAGCTGGAAACCTAGCCCCACAGATGATCTAATCCCACCCGTTGACTCAGCGCAGAGGAGGAGGTATGTTAGACTTCTGATTTATTTAGTGAGTTGAGATGAACAAGTGAAAAAAATCTGTCCTGCTACCACTTGCTTGAGCCAGACTTACTCCAGTGAGAAGATGCACTGAACTCAGTGAAACTCCTCAGGGTAGTAAATACTCTGGATTTTGTTGTATACGGCAGCGAAATTAGTTTTATCAGGTTCAGTATGAGAACTGTATTGTTGTTGGACAGGAAAGAAGGCAAGGATGAACACATTTTAAAAACCTTAAAAACATTTTTGCAATTCTCTGCCATGGGGATGCAGCTCAAAACCAGTTTTGAAGCTTTAAAAAAGTGGAATAGGAGATGGCAAAGTTGTCCAACTATACTTCCTGTGCGCTGGACGCAGCTGAAAATTTCAGTTTTCTCCAAATTTAGGTATAAAACCTTATTTCTGTAAGTCATTACCCCAAGAGTGGATACATATTTTCTTTTACTCTTTTTTTCCTCAAAATGCACTGATAATATTTGAAATACTCTACTATAAACCTCCTACAATTATTTTTTTTTATTATTATTATTAGGCATCTATTTCCCTTTAATTACCAAGGATGCTAGGCCTGATCCTACAATGTGCAGAATTAATGCGTGAAATTCCCCTCTTCAGAGAGGGGTCATATGGAGTCCTGAGCACCGCTCAGGTCTGATGTAAATACCCCTCAAAGGATGTTTAGATGGGTCTGCAACAACTCAAGGGCTTGGTGCCAGGGGCCTTACCCCAATGAGGTAATTGCCCCTGTCTGAGCAAAGTCCCTGAGAACCGGTGGGAAATGTTCAGCACGTTGAAAGATCAGATCCAAGGGGTTGACTGGGGCTGAGGGGAAATCTTAGCACTTAGCTGGGTGGGGTAGGACAGCATTTTTATGTGTTTAGCATCAATACAATTGTATGGTTGGCATGGTTTAAAGGAAAAAAAAAAAAGAAAAAAAAAGGAACTTAAAGGACAGCTGTGTTGTACTTTGGTGATCGATTACTCTGTATTTTAACACATTGTATGTCTGTTTTTGTGGTGCTCTAGTGGTAAATAAATTATTTCAATTATATGCTGGTGTTGCTTTCGTATGGCAGCGTTCTTCTGGCCTAGGCGATTCCTCTGCTCTGGCTCAGCTTAATCCCTGCAAAGCCTGATTAGGTGTGTGATTTTAGTGTGTGTGACCTTGACGTAGTCCAGCACAGGCTGAGGTGAAGAACAACCATCCAGGGTCAGCACGAGTCACATCTGCTCTGAGGATTGCTTTCCCCTCTGCCACTGCAGTATATGTCTTGGTCTAGAGGCAAGAAGTGGCTTCTGGTCGCCTGCTCTACAGAAGCAGCGCTGGTCCATGAGTGTGCAGGACAGGTACTGCCCTGGGCAGGAGAGGTGTTACCCCATGGCCTGATCCCTCATCAGAACCATGCCCTGGCAGTCCTGCTACTGCAGGCACCAGTTTTGGGGGCTTTTCTCTCTGGTAGAGGATCTCAAAGGAGTTTCTTCCCCATTTTTGTAGTGCTCTGGGATCTCAAAGGAGTTTCTTCCCCATTTTTGTAGTGTTCTGGGAGGTGAGAAGGTGATCTGTTTCGTGATGCCCATACACTAAATGGTCCTATGCTGTTGTGTCCTTCAGTAGACCTCAGTGAAACTGCTGGTTTTGGGGTATCGGAGGACGCAAGTTAGAACATGGCAATTTCTGGCTTTATGAAAAGTAAAATATTTTTACAGTGGAGGTGGCCAAGCCATGGAACATGACATCTCCATCCCTGGACATGCTTAACACCAGCTGGGCAAGGCTCCAGGCAGCCTGCTCTCGCTGTGCTTGCTCTGAGCAGGAGGTTGGGCTAGAGACCCTGCACAGCCTTGCCCGCCCCTGGGAAGCTATGAACAGCCGTGGTCCAACCCAACCACTGTTTCTGTTGCTGGCTGAAAGAGTGCAAGAAACACTGGTGCTTAACTGCCTCAGCTATTTCAGTTTGCCAGCAGCAGCCACATAGCCACGTGGAAGTGGATTTTTTGACAGAAAATACAGTTCCCCAGTTTGTTGTTAAGTCTCTCTCCATGCCCTTGCAATTGCATTGTTTAAGCAAGTAAGAATGAAGGAGCCTGGTATTGCAGCTTTTTTTTTTCTCAGACCTTTTGCAGCTCTAGTCAAATAAAAAAAACTGATGGGAAGAAAGGCTGAAGGAATGAATCATTATTTTTAAAGTTGATAAGATCATATGTGAAAATGCTTCCAGGGACTGGAAGAGAAGAAGGGAGAAGGGGTGACCATCTGCTCCTCCTGGTGCCTTCTCTGGGATCTAAGGGGTGCATAGGATTTCTTGGCATGAATGAAAGAATAAGTTTGTGCCAGATTGCTTAGTGTTGTTGTGATAAAATATAGCAAATGGACCCTGTGGTCTGTGAATATGTGTTTAAGAATGCATCTTGGGATGAGCATTAAAAACAATCTTAGAGTCCATTTTACCACAGTTACACTTCAGCCCTACAGCAATCTGCCTTAATTGTCTTCAGTGAATTTATACCAGCATAAAACTATGGTCCTGCAAAAACTACCCCATACTAATTTTCATTCTAACTATTTTTAGTTACCCAGCCATGTACTTTGACCTGAACGTAATCTGCCAGCCCCATTCTTATGCAAGGTAGAGAATACTTTGCAATTGTCTGCTGCGTTTTTGAAATCAGTGAAGAACAAGAGGGTTTGAGGAGGAATGTGGATTGGAAATTTTAGATGGGAAAGTGGTTCTGGTGTCAATAACTAAAGAGGAATGAAGGGCAGGGAACATGGTGTGCTAAGCAAGATTTTATAGTGCGGGGCTGAAATGATGCAAGCTCTCCCACGATAATGAGATTTATGCAGAATATTTTGATGCTGGCCTTGTCTTTTCCTTTCCTTTCACTAATAGTCTCTCTACACTCTGTCAGTGAAGCCCTTGCTACACTGCTTGAATCAAATTGTGGTTAATAAATGTGGAATATTCAATATAGGAAAAAACCCAAACTGTGTAAATGTCTTGAAAACCATTTTTTAGGCCAAAATCTGCCTCTTAGATCAGACGGAACAGATTCTATGAGGAGCCATGAGTTCTGGAAGAAAATAAACCAAGAAGTTATGTAATTATATGTGGTTATAAAGTAGATGTGAAGTAATGTAGTTGGCTTGTCAGTGGATATGGGTGTAACAGTAATTTCTTCATCTGTATAAAAATAAAATTAAATGGAATAGAAAGCTGATGAGAACTTCCAATCAAATTTGATATGCTCATTTAATGAAGTAACGTGCTGGAATCTAATACAGAACCCCTGGGGTATAAACCTTTCTCAAAGCATAGGGTAGTCCAAGAAACAAATACTTCCTTTGAAGGGGGTGTTTTAGTGCCAAACCAAGATGATGGCAGGGATGGAGGAAGGGTCACTCATCTTTAGGTCTCAGCACTGTTTGTACATATTGTAGCCAGGTCCCCATTAAAAGATCCACAGAACTGATACCAAGAATGTTTGCCACAAGAAAGGGAACAAGGAAGAGACAGATGGCAAATGGGACCCGAGTCTCTTTTCATTCAGTAGAGTACACCACAAGGCTCAAAGAATGGTTTTTATATACAATTTCATCTAGCTAATTAGAGATGGAGCAAACAAAAATGTTAACACGTGAGTCCGCATTTAAACAAAGTTGAAAATCAGGTGGTTCAAACCTGAACCATTTTTACAAAATTCAGTTAGGTCAAATACCTGCAATTGATTTGTAACCAAACTTTAATCATCAAATTCATGGCTGGGGAGTGTCAGACTTTTAGTTTAAGATGCCACAAGTTCTTGTACTTGGCTCTGAGCATGCCAGATGAAAGTCTCACAGAATATGCTGTATTATTCTTTTTCCCAAGCACAAAGATGTATAAATCTAATTGCTACTCACAGTAATGTCAATCACAGACAAACTGTCTACACATCCAGGTGGCTGCTAGACAACTCGTAGTGGGACACCACACCTGAGGTCACCTCATTCTTCAGTGATTAAAAGACTAACATTATGGGACTATGTGATGGGGTATTTGCCATCTGATAGAACTCTTATGAAATGAATTGGTGGCTCCATTCCAGTTCCTTGTGTAAACTTGTTGGCAGTCTCCAAGGATATACAGACTAATTTCATCCATCAAAAGCAGAAAATATCTTTATCCGGAAAAACCTGACTTTTTTTTTTTTTCCTTTGGAAAAAATGTAAATACAAAGGACAAAATATGCAGCAGTTCATGGGCAAGTTATGCATTCCTGTGCAGTGTGTAACCTGTTCTGAAAGGGGTGGTCTGGATCAATGTGTGAACACTTGCACGGGAAAGCTGGATTTGGAGATACTCTGAAATATATTGTTTCCTCTGCTTCATCTATGAAACACTTGGTTACAAAAAAAGCCAAAAGACTGTAAATAAGAATATGAGCTGATTTTTTTTTTTTTTTCACTTTGCTATCCAGCTATGATGGATAACACAGGAGGTGAATCAGTGCAGATCTGGAGTGTCAAGTACAGCCAACCGATATACACAAAGTTGGGTCACAGAAAGCAGAGCAGGAAAGATGAACACAACAGAAGGTTTATGTCAGCATAAAGTATAGGCCTTAAATAAAGCCGCAGGAAAACTGGGCTGTGTATTGCTGTACTTTTTGCTTTGGACTTGGCTGCGCTTCCATAGCCTATTCCCATTTCTCATCCTTTGTCTTGGAATAGGAGCATTTTTAGGGAGGCAGGAATTTACCTAGGAATAACTGAAAGTCACTGATACATTTTGACATCATTATCACTGTTAACATGACCTTAATTAGCTTTTCCTGTAGCTATGCACCCCTAACTGCTCTCCTGGCCTATATCTTGTTCCTCCACTGCTTTGTGGTAACAGATGGTGTCTATCAGGTAGCAGAAATCTCAGTGGGTGTCCCAAGGACCAAAGAAGAGATCTCAAGCATTAAACCCCCAGGTTTCTCTAATGCCAGATCCCTTGAAGCAGTGCTGTAATTCACCAAGTGCTCTGCAAACTGGGCATAAAGCAGGACCTCAAATGCACTCTCAACAGCGGGCCATCCATGTAAATAATGCAAAAATACTGTGTCTTGGTCTCCGCAAGACCCTCCTGGACTCATTCAAACAACTGTCTCACTAGTCAGACTTCCTCCCCCCCTGTAAGCAGTGCAGGAAGAATCAGTGACTCCCACTCACAGCGGGGGAAATCTGTCCTCAGAAGCTGATGAATATGTAGATGCAAAAACATGTGTCACGGACTGCAGATATGAAAAACCCATCTGAACACCTGCAAACAAGAATGCACATCGCAAGAAAGGAAAGAATCAATTCATGCTTGATCCATTTCTGTGGGTGCATAGATTAAAGACCTCTTTAAAATTTGCTTTGGACTGCAATGTTTATATAGTTTTTTTCTGTATTCATAAGCCTCTCCCTCAATTTGTGAAGTATTTTTGCACTTTCTGGACAGCTTCACTAGTTGTATTCTTAGCAGTCTTACTGTATGGCCCCTGGGAGGAAAAAAGGAAATTTCACTTCTGGGTTACTCCAGCCGTAGCAGGTTGTTTTTGTAACTTGTGTTGCTGGACACAGGAAATGACTTTTGGAGGCAACTGAGTTGAACTGACTGGTCTTATTCCCAGCGCTGTTACTTTAGCTTTATTCCAGTACAGCTATTTCAACAGGGGACAAACCAAGCTTTAAAATCATTTGGCTAAGACCGATCAGACTCAGTTTGCCATTTTACTAGTGGCTTCACACAAATCATGTCTGTTTGTAAGGTGTTAGAACATTGATTGCCACAGTAGCCTATATCACAGTAACCTATAAGAATTTATATTACATGTTTGTGTTTATATTTGACATCTAGAAAAATTAAGAATATGACAATTTTCTGAAGAAGGAAGTTGATCTTACTATCACTTAGGTATATTTTACAAGGCGTTGCTCTTATTTTTATCTCATCCAACAGCATTGACAATAACATTATTTAATGCTGGATTCAATTCTTGTGCTGTGTTTATTGCATGGGCATATTATACAACTATAGCTAGGGGAAACTATCCATTTCAGTTGCTTTCTCATATAATTTTCAGGCTGAAGTGTGGATATTGGAATTCAGCCCAGAGATAAATTTGTCTACAAAGTCTTATCTGACTTTTTGTTGAGTTATCTGTGACTTCTGAGAGAACAGGTAAGTATATTTGCCTTATACTCCAATCAGAAATGCTGTGCATGAATAGCTCAACTTGAGAGCAGAATTCAGGCACATGCTCTCTAGGTTGTTGGGGTCATATAGTTAGATTAGTGTATCAATTTTCATTTCAAACATGAAAGCAAGTCTCAAGTGTTCCTGACTGTAAAGAAATGCTTGAAACCATGAGCTGTGTTGAATAAACATGACAACATCTACTTGAGTCTACAGAATAACCAACACAGAGCATTGGATGAAGATAGGCTCTTCACGGGTTTTCAATGGAGAATATGCTCTCTTCAGAGACTCCCCCATGCCTCCAGCATACAGCAAAATAGTCTCCCAAGTGAAACAATTGTCATCTTCTTTCTTTGGTTCTGGAGAAACAAGAATGAAAATTTCATATTTTCGTGTTCTTTTTAAGAAAAAAAAAAAACTGAGGAAAAAAAATAGCTAATCATCTAAACTGTTTCAGCCTTGACAATACTCTCTCCAGAAATAAAAATAAATAAATTTGTATCATGAAATGGTCCATCTGTGTAAGTGTTCTAATGAGAAGCCTTTCCAGAAACAGCCCAGTCCCTTCCTGCCTGTGATAAAAGGAGGAAGCACTTCAGTGCCAATACTCTCCACCAGCTAATGGAAAGGGAAGGCAGATGCCTCTTAAAGGAGTTTTTAGACACACTTCTCACTTTCAGTTGGGCTTTTATTCAGTGACGAGTAGTGGCAACATGACAAGAGAATAAAGCTATGATGGCCCTTTGAGATAAGGTAGATCTCAGCAGAAGACAAACTGTTCAGACACATCTTCACGTTCAACCACTGCCTGATCTAATAGAAAATCTAATCACAAAGGAATCTCATGCAACAAAAAATGGCCACAAAAAACTGTAAGAACTGTAAGCTGCATCTCCAGAGATGAACAGGCAGAATGAGAAGGTTTTATACCAAACAAAGGCCTGCTCAGGAAAGTACAAGAGCAGTGACTATCTCTGTCAAGGCATGAAAAAAATGATGACACATCCCTAGGCTAGCCAGGCATTGTGTGGGAGTAGTTCATCACAGTCTAGTTTCAGCTTCAGCGTGAATTTAGGTTACTTACTGGTATGTGTCTGTCTCTGAATCTTGATCTATTCTTTTGAAATCTTCTAAAGAGTAATATGCCACAGAATGTGTTTGTATCAAGGGATGAAAAGTAGCAAATGTCCAAAAAAAAAAATTAAGTGACCAATAAAAATCAAAGATCAATCAGACTCTTTCTGTGTGAATCACTATTTCCCGTTTGAATAATTATAGGATTTGTTTAGAGGATTGTGATTCTGCTCTGTTCCAAGTCTGTTGTAAATTACTTGCTAGAGATTGCATACTCAGCATCTTTGTACTAAAATAATTCATAGTAAGTTTTTTTTATTTGCTTTAAGGAAACTGCTTCCAGAGGCTAAAGGACAAATCTGATTCTTGTATCTCTTCCTTCTGCAGCCTGTGTGCATTGGCTGTATCAATGCCATGAGTGCATGGTGTTGGTTTTCTTCTATCTGATGTGAACATCTCTTGCAAAAAGGGTACAGCATTGAGCTGTGTCTATTGGTTTGCCATATAGACCAGCAATAGCCAGGAGGCATACACGTGACTTTGAGTTAAGCGGGTTGGCTTGAAGCTGGGTTCCTCAAAGTGAAAGAAGCTTCCCCCTCTCCTAAACTTGGAGCTCCATTCTCCAGAGCAATTCTTGGGTTTCCAGTCACAGTCACCATTCCACAAGCCTGACTACCAGAAACCAACAAGCTGCTGAAGGCACCTTTCATGATGGAAACAGAGTGGGAAGTCCAGAAAGCTCTTAGATCTTTTTATAGACTTGGCAGTCTAAATATACTCCCAGCTAAAAAATACTTAGATGAATACAAGTAGCCATATGCAGTGAGCAAGGAGGGAAAAACTATTTTTGTTTCAAAAAAGCAAAGAAAACATCTCTGCAGGAACTACATGAAAGAGACTTGCTAAAAGGGGGACAAAAAACTTTATCTCCAGGTAAATAATAAAGTTGACACTGCTGAAAAGCTAACAAGTTTCCACCATTCAATTTACATCTCATTTGTTTGATTATACTATTTCTGTTTTTTTTTTTTTAAAGATAAAATTTGGTGTGTTCACTTATCCTTCAAATCCAGTACTAGTTCCCTGCTTAGAGGAGAAATACTGTGTTTTTATGTTACTAGTTTAATGCAACAAGCAAACAGAGATCAAAGTATCTTGAGAACTACATTTAATTATAATCGCCGCCACAAATGCCAGAGCAAGATGTGGCTCTTTCATAAAAGAAAACACAGTAAAACAATATTATGCAGTTTACAAATTCCATCAAACCACTGTACAAATAAACAATGCTACTGAATCACACAACAAATCATCTTACAATTAGGCCACACAAGACCATCTGGTTTACAAACCAGCCTACGAGCCAAAGAGGAAAACTTTGAAGATAAATATTGCCATATGTGGAAGCCCAGGAAAAACATTACTTACTAGCACAGAGCATCATTTTGAAATGTAATTCTCCGTGGGAAGTGAAGACTTCTTACTGAGGCTAATGTTTTGCAAGAAACCTCGCAAAATGGTTACCTTATGGAAGCATAAGGTACTACAGATAGGCCCAGAGACTGTGAAAGAATGAAAGCACTTTTACAGCAGCCTGTCTGCTGCTTGAGTACATAAGTTAATTTGGAAGTTTTATCATTTTCTCTGTCCAGGACATTTGTTTAGCTGCATAAGGGAAACATCCTGTTGTTTCTCAAAGTGTACTGATAATGATAAAAAGTAGAACTTGGTCTACATGAGCTTTGAATGGCTAATGTAGAATAATTTTATCCCTCATAATAATGATGGTCAGGGGTTCTTAGAATGCTGCTGGGCAGCTTTGCAAAACTTCAGGACTAAAGAGCAAGATTTACCAAAGCAAATAGATATTTGGGCTGACGGTTTTTGAGTCACATGATGACTGTGCAGTTCACGAGACTAGAATTCAGCATTTATTGAAAAACAGGACACTGTAAGACATCTAAAAATAAACACCAACAATCAAGATGTCTAAAATCATCTTTCAAAGATGTTGATCAATGACCATGTTTTTTCCAAAGTCAGTGGTAATTTTCTCCTTAACATCAGTGACATAGGGTCAGGTTCTGAAGCATAATGGTCAAAAAAGGAGAATATAAAAAAAGCAGCAAATCGTAGAAAGCACAAAATCAACATCAGTTGCATATTCATATGAACAAATTTTGGTTGAAATAAAAAGTACAGAAGTGTTTCATTTCTTAGAAATTTACAGTCTCTGTGGAGCTCTGCTGCTTTGTTCCCAATTTGTTTTGCCTTATGCCATGAAAGATCATGAACATCTGAAAAAGGTTTATCATTCATGCTTTGAAACGAATGAAAAAAAAGGCAAAATATTAAAAAGGATATGTTAGGACATTTATAGAATGATAAAACTGTATTGGTTTATATGCACTATATAGGGTATAAAATTACTTGAAAGCTCATAATTGACATCTCTGGCTCATTAGATGTTTTCTTTCTGTCACAGGTATTTCTCATAAAGTTGATCAAAGGTTTGGATTCTCCAGAAAATGGCTCATATGTTAAGAATAACTCAGAAGTGCTGACATCACAGTTTTATTTTTGCAGGGTTGCTAATGAAATTTGTGCTCTTGGTACTGAGGTTTCAGAGATGGGTTTAGGCAATGTTTTTGCAAACTATGAAAACACCATTAAAAATGTATCCCCCCATCCTCCCCCACCCCTCAGTTTTCAGGCTCAAGGCAAGTGTAACATCCCTACAATGGCCCTGCTTTGATTTTCCCATCTGTTTTGTGTCCAGCAAATCATCCTTTAGATAAATTATATCAAACTAATTGGTGGGTTAGTTCATTAAGACATGAAATGACTGTATCATACCTCAAGTGGTCCTGATGCATGCTGAGCCTTCACACTGGGTCTATGTGTGCTGAAGTTGTTCAGACCAGTGGTTTCAAGAGAGGTCTGATTTCCACCAGTGTGAGTCTGAGCCAGGCCTTGATAAAACCAGAATGAGAAACAAAAGTGTTGTTGGACTGACTGTGGGTGCTACTAGCTTATATATTCAATAGGTGTTGCATGTCACAAGGAACACTACTGTGTTTTGTGTTTATTTCTGGTTCATGTGAATATGTGTTCTTGCATTTCATTCTTTGAAGTTTCTCTAAAGGTTCCTTAGGTCACAGGGTGGAAAAAACCATGGCTACCCTTACTCCAATGTATAAGAATTGAGTCTTTTCTCATAATTGCTGGCTGATTTCTTTCTTACTCTGAGCTGCAGCCCCTGCATTAGCAGGCTATTCAGATCAGATAGCCAGGGCAGAGTGGGAGATGTCTCCTTTTGGCATCACTGGGCAGCAGTTTTCACAGAGATTCAGAAGATGATACACAAAAGTCTGTCAGCTTACATATATATAGATCTCAGTTTTGTTACAGTGACGTTGAAGCCATGGATTAAAATGGTGAGCTAGCAGGCTGTGCGGTTTCAACTCATGATTTTTATATTATTTACTGCTTTTTTAAATGAGAAAGCAGCAGTCATTTTGTAGGCAATGACAGTAGTCCTAGACCTACAGAGCTCATAGAGGAACATCTGACCTCTTTCCTTTGGCTGCAAAGTAGAGAGCTAAAGCTGTGGAGGAAACTGAGACAAAGTTCCTCACTTAGAAGGGTTTTCTCCCCATATGACATTGATCTCAGGCTTGTCTTGACAGAGACACACCAGTTTATCTTGGCTGAAGATCTACTCATGGATGGGCATCATCACTGACCCTGAGAAGGCTTAAAACATGTGTGAGTCATGGAAAGGAGAGTTTTGGATGGGAAATTTGGAAGGGGTGTGCAAGGGCAGGGCAGGGCAGGCAGGAGGGGTGCCCATGGCTGAGAAAGGAGGGCACTTCTGCTTCTGTGTTTTATTTATGTATTTATTGCCCTGATGTCTCCCTGTCTTCTGGTATCTCCAGCACAGCACAGACTGCAGCCATTACCATGCAAAAAAAATAACAAGAAGAAAGAAAACTTGTCCCAAGTGCTAGGTTTTGGCTGAAGTGTGAGCAAGAGATGAAATCTCTCTCATCCTTGCAGAGGCCTGTTTCTCTGCAGCTGATGTTA
This sequence comes from Scolopax mira, assembly GCA_004320125.1. NCBI lineage: Eukaryota > Metazoa > Chordata > Aves > Charadriiformes > Scolopacidae > Scolopax > Scolopax mira. The sequence goes on from BJBW01001135.1 coordinate 281,465, forward strand.
AACAGCACTGAGTCATGGTAAAAGACATCATTAACTCCCCGAGGCCAAAGAAACACTTGCCAGCATCCCAAAGGGGATTCCCAGCCACCTCAGTCATGCGCAGCGACTCTGGCATCCGGTGACTTGCTCAGCTTTATTTATTTGTTTGTCATATTCACCTCTGTTTTGTCTGGAAAAGACTTATCTATTTCTCCTCCTGGGGCTCAGGTCTTTCTTTTAGCTCCTGCCAAATCCCAGAGCCACATGTTTTGGGAGCCTTTTTGGAGGAGGAGCTGGCCCGTGTCCCTTGGCTGGCTGGCCAGCAGCTGGCTCGTGGGAGGTAACCGGGACCCATGAAGAGAGGGGTGAGATGGAGGGTCAGACCTGTGCTGTTCGGCAACCCAAAAAGGATGCAGGGTTGAAGTTTCGCCCTGGGAGGTGAATTCAGCCATGGGCTGGTCTTTCAGCAGGGATGTGGCTTCCTCTCATGTGGGTGGGATGGAAAGGGCAGGTAGGATGGAAGGAGATGGAAAAGTGATGCTCAGTGGCACTGGGAAACTTCCTCAGGCAATAAATATGACCCCCAGCACCTTGCTTGCATAAGCCAAGCCCTGTCACAGAAAGCCTCTTTCCCCCCTTGCTCGCTTGGGCGGATGCAATGCTGGTGGCTGCCATTCTGCTTGGGACAAGACCCACAGCCGCGGCCACGGCCGGGCCACTGGCATCCATGGAAATACATGTTTGCACCTCCTCTGTGGTTTTATCTGTGCCTTGCTTGGGAGGCTGCCCATCTAAGTGTCCCCAGCACGATGGGGTGCCCTCCTGCGCGTCCCGCCATTCCTCCATTCTGGGGTGGCTGTGCCCGGGGAATGCCCAGCTGCACTCCTGCCACACAGCTCAGCCCCGAGGGAGGCAGCATCATCAGTGCTGCCAACATCCAACGCCCTCCACGGGGGCAGCCTGCATGGCACTGTCCTGACATTAAATAAATTATAATAAAAAAAAACAACAAAAAAACAACCTAAAACAGGGACAGAGAAAGGGAGAAAAGAGGGAGAGAGTGAAACATACACCCTCCGTTTCACAGTGTCCAGAAAGCCTGGCTGTCAGCATCCCGCTGGACTCCCTCCAGGCAGGTATTCATTACATAGATTTGACTTTTTAAATACGATAGAAATGAGAACCGCAAACTTAATATGTTTTTCTACTTGGGAGATGAGGGGGCAGGAGGGAGGGGAATCGAGTTTACCTCATAATTTCCCTTTCTCTTCCCCCCTCTGTGTAAGCCACATTATTCTTTCTGAAAAGGTACTTGGGGAAACTTGCTAAAATTTTCCCTCATGCTTGAAATTTACTTACCCTGGGTAACAGGAAATGTGGAGTCTTGTGATGTAGATTGTTATACCAGATGGTAATCTTAGCACATGCTATTTGTGTAGATCTGTGGTGCAAGTGAGTCATCATTCGTAACTGACCTTCACTGCTGTGAAAACACTTCTTTCAATAATAACAATAACAATAACAATAACAAACAACATTTTGGCGTGGTTTGGCTCCACCTGGCACGAGGACAAGGGCACACTGTGCAGCCGGTGAAGGTGGGTCCTGGGCTCCCTGTGGAGGATGGTTACAATCACTCTGGAATGGGATCCAAGGCTCATTACGAGTCTTTCCATCGATTCTCCTGAGCTCTGGATCAGGCCCAGGTCATGTTGCATCACATTTCTTCACAGCCTCCTTACGTTCCTCTCTCTGCACTCCATCGGTGACAGAAGACACTTGCCCATTTTCTGCTCTATAGTAAAAGGTGCAGACACATGAGCAGACCCAAGTTTGCTGCTCTTTACAAACTCTACATGTCATGTTGAATTTAGGAGAGAGAGATTGTGAGATGATTACACCCAAATTGCAATTGTGCTTGTAATTCCCACATGTGAAAAAAAAAGTTTTTACCTGAGTGAGGAACAAAACCCCCTTGATATTTTGATGGGGGGAGAATTCAACTTCTGCTGGAGTCTCCCACAACGCTTGTGCCAGCTCAGCCTTTCCTTGTCTCTTTCCCCTGTCTGGATTGATAATTCTGAACACAGATTCCTGCCTCAGCAAACCTGCTGATCTAAGCCCAGATCCTGCAAGGACTCTACTTGTGCAGCACTGAGCCCGTAAATTGAAATGACAGTTGTTATTCGCAGTGCCACTGCAGTCCTGTGGCAACCCAGGAAAACTCCAGTGCTTCCTGCAGCAACGAATTCCAGTCTGAGAAGAAATATTTCCTTTTGTTTTCCTCAAGTTGTCCTTGTACTGTGGGATTTCAGAGAAAGATTCATTTTTCTCTGAATTAAAATTCAAATACTGAATGGTATCGGTAAGTGCTTTCTAGCCCTTTGTAACTATCCAAACCTCAGCCCTTACTATCTGTGATAGCTTCCCAGAGTCATTCTTCTGGTCATTTCAGAGTTTCAGACCAGGTTACCTATTCTGCTTAGAAAGTTGTCTGATAAAATAAATAAAGCATTTAAGTAAGGAGAACCCAGAAGCCTATCATATATCAAACTTTTCAAAACCTATTACAACTCACATCTGATAGAGTGAAAATCACACTGGCAATTAGATCTAGAATAGCTGATTAAATTCCTCAGGCTTCCCAAATCATAGTGCTAGTATTTGTTTCAAAGGCCTCATAATTACTGTATTTAAAAGCCTGTTATTCAATATTCTTCTCTAATTCTAAATTGCTCCTGATGTCAACTTGAGGTACACAAAATTCTGCCTACAGCATATGCTATAACCAATCAGTGAATATGACCTTCATGGCAGAGTGTACATCTTTCGCTTTGTACAAATCTTCTCTTTGAAAAATGGATACTGTAGAAGAGGCAGTAGGTTTGATTAAAAGCTTATTAAATCAGTGGAAATTGGATGTTAGTGGACTTTGGACCAGATCCCAGCTTTTGCTGAATCACTGTTGCAATAAAAATGCCCATTTTCTGATGCTGAACCGTACTTACCTCCCAACGAGGGGAGTACAAGTGACATATACATTCATTTTAACCCAGCCCACATTTTTCAGCTGCTTTGATGTCATTAGATGAGAGGATCTGGCAGGAACTAGTTACAAAGCAAAAAAAAAAAAAAAACCAGACTTTGGAGTGCTATGAAATTGTATATTTCTTCAGCTGCCTGTCTCGTTCAAGAGAATGTCATATTTGTTACACTGTCCTGCTGGTAGCAGTGATAAAGTGTTTTAAAACTGAAGTCCATTTTCTTGCTCTCACATCCAATATATGCAGCTCTTGTAAAAGTCAGAAAAATTCCTGATGTTTGAAAAGGTTGCTTTTGGTGCCAAAGCAGACAGAAACGTCTATGCTCCTGTAGAAATGCAAGGGGAATAAAGCTGTTTCTAAGGGGATAAATGTCTCTCCTATTTCCTATTCCCTGTTACTTTGGTTACTGTTACTTTTAAACATTCCTAGCATTTTGCACATAATAAAAAAATGGCAAAATCCCTGCTCATTTCTAGACACTATTTTCAAACCTAAGCTGCTTGTGTCAAAGAAAGGTGTAAACAGCGAAGTCTATTCCACTCCAGTATAACAACCCATCCTAGATGGAGCTCTTGCCACTCTGCTGATTGAAGGAAGGAGTTATAGAAAAGAACAAACAAACAAACAAAACCTCCCAAAAAACAACAATAAAAAAGAAACAAGCACTTGAAAACCATCTCATCATAAAGCCTAGAGATCTGCCCATTCTCTTTGGTCTTATGATCACCATTGAGAATCACATTTCTTTCTTCTGTGGTTTAGTCCATGAAGCAGGTCCTACATATGGTCGTGCTATGACACTACATATAGTCCTCAGCTGTGGACAGTGCATGAATGTGACTGTCACAGGAGCTATTCTTGCAAAGTATTGTACTAAGGATTTTGGTCCTGATGAAGCAAAAAGCTTACTACAGCCTGTCCCTTGCACTTTGCATCCAGCTACCATCATCTATGCCCCTCTGCTATCAGTCTTTCCTCCAAAACTGTCTCACAGAAGAAGCAAATGGCAGGCAGCCCTACTTCCCATCCCCTTACCAGAGCCACAAACCAGTGCATCCACATCAGGACAAATAGCTTACCACTAGGAATGTTTCCTTATGACAGCCTTGGATGCAGTCCTGTACCTTGTGTTTCTTTTATTTATTTAGGAACCTATTTCAGCTTGGTACTTAGTTGTGCTAATGAGGAGAGCAGTGCAGCCACTGTGCCGTTTGGCTCCACCCAGCAGGTTACAGATAAGGAAGGAAAACACAGCTTCAGTTTTCCACTTGCTTGAAACCTTGTGTTTTCCTGCAGGACTAGATGAAGGAGAGCTGCTGCCATCCCATAATTTCTAGGCTTGAAATTCGAGTTGGACTGTGAAATGCAAAACTGAGTGGGATTATCTACACACAAGTTGACCTGCCTTAGGTCTGACAAGTTAGAAGGCTTCACATACACCCACCTGCATGAAGCTGGGCTGGGTTCAGGGCCTTGGGAGAGTCACCATCGTTTCCTGTCTGGCTCCTCACAGGCTCGTTCCATCGATTCCTTTTCTCTCTCCAGTGGGATGGTGACTGCCTCCTCACAGCTAGCGCAAAACAAGGGCTTATTGGCCATCTGAAATGTTTTCTTTCCATAAGCATTGCCCAAGAGCGGTCCTAGTTTTGTTTCTTGCACGATGGACTGTGTAGGATTTCATTTGCACTTTTATAGCCTATTAAAATGACTGAGTGACCACCCACTATAGGTTTGCTGTTCCTGAAATCATTTTACCTTTCATTTAACAGTAACATCTCTCTTTACTTTGTAGCTTTTTTTTTTTTTTCTTAGTAGTATAATCATAGAATCATAGAGCATTACATAAAGTAAGTAGCATCCCTGGCTGAAGTATCCAGAAACATGGCAGTCTCCAAAGTTCCTAATGTGTCTGTCATTACTCATATCCTTTAGTTACCTCTGGCTAAGGCATACATGCAGTTTTTCTGGTAACTTATTTACTCAGGACAGTTTAATTCCGAGGAGGCACCATTTGGATTTCCATGGAGGCCAGTCTTACAGCTTAGCTGACTGAGGCACCACAAAGGTCAAATGAGCTGCCTGTGGTGATACTTCAGCTGACATTGAACTTAGGACCTTCCTGCCTCCAAAACACTGTGTTGTAACTGTTAGACCCTCCTCTCTCCTCAAAAGTCTTATTCCCAGGGATGATATTCTTTCCCTGGGCCCTGTTTATATCCTTCCTTTTTCATGTTCATTTTTAGGCCAATTTTTTCTGTTCACTGTATCAGCATTGTAGGACTGTCTTAAGAAAACACTGCTTGACCTCCTAGCTTTGGCTCTGCATTTGTTTCCAAATCATACTTCAGTGCAAAACTGTTATTGTTTAGTTCAAACCACAGACAAGGCTTGAAAGTGTCCTTGAAGCCCATTCTTTACAAATTTCTGAGATGCACAGATATTTCATCATCTCTAACTGTCTGATGTGAAATCATGTCTTGTTAAGAGGCTTTTGAAGCCATAAAAACCCATAAAAAATAAAACTGTATTGTCTTCAGCTATTGTTTCTGTGCTAATTAAACATCTTTCTGAACAAACAGATTCAGTAAACTCTCTAATAAAGTTGTAATGAAAGAAATATTCAAAGCCTCAGTGATTAATGAGCAGATGTTAACAGGCAGTGCAAACTTATGGGAAACCATTTCTAGTAGTGATGTCAACAGAGAACAATTCACAGACATAATTACAAAAAAATTATCAGAGACTTCCTTGTCAAGTATTTTGTATGTTTATAAAGCTGTTGGTGACTCATTTTAAGCAGTCTGGGAGACTTATTTGATTTGGAATCAGGGTTTTATTATAGCTTAGCTGTTATGTAATAGTTTACTCAGACGCAGTGATCAGCTATTCTTCCATCTCAGCATCTTCCATACGTGTGCACTGAGATTCCTTGTAATTCTCTCTGAAAATTATATCTCAATACTTTTCCACACAGTCCTTAAAGCCAAGGAATAGAACAGCCCTTTGCTTAATTGCCCATTAGGTTGTCTGCCTTCCACTACAAAGTTCAAACGCTGTGGTACCACCAGCCACCTTGTGCAGTTCAGTTCCCGGTGCCATGTGGAGCAGATCCCTCTGACATGCAAGCAGCCTCAGTAAATTGTGCCTACGTTTGTTTAAGAGGTAATTTCATACAAAAAAAACCTCGCCGTTTATGCAAGGTGGGTGCATTCACTGATTTCTTAGGTTGTAGCACAGGCTGCAGTTAATGTTGCCTGTCTCTCCAGTGTCATTAATGTTGAAGCGGAGTAATCTGGATGTAATTTTCACACTGGCACTAAAATGACATTTCAGTGATTCCAAGGATTTCTTTTTCCAAGACATTCCAGCTCAATCAGCTATGCAGTTACCCATCTTTTTCTTTGATTGCTTACTGTCATTCCTCCAGATCAAGTCCAAAACCTGAACTTGGAATTTTAAAAAAGACAAGCACAGATGTCCTCCACTTCCAGCTCTTCTTTGGGATATTGCACATTTTATGTAGCTGAGAGGTAGCTGGTATTTGCAGAAGGCACTGAGATTTTTGGATGTCAGTCCAGAGTTGTATTTTTAATTTTCGTGTCATATGTAGTGGTAGTGACAAGTTGTGGCAGATGGATAATGCCCATCAATATTATGTATAGACTTGCACTACCAAAGCATGCATGGCGTTAACAGCAAATAATAATAAATTTGGGCTGCTGCTCTGATAAATCTCTGTAATGGACTGTTGGTACTCAGTTTTCATGTTTTACATCTGCAAATATTATTTTGATTAACTTTAAATTATCAGTTGCAGTGAAACCTCAATGCAATTTCCTAGAAAATTATTTTGCTGCACAAACACAATAGCTTATCAGTACAAATAGGTTTTGTAAAGCTTCTCTCACTCAGACTATAGCCATTTTGGGGCAAAAATAGCCTATATATTTTTATATGCATAGACAACACCTTGTATACCAGCAATCTTCTTCTAGTATGGATGAGGCCCTAGAGCACACACACTCTCAGCCTGCAAGAATTTCAGAAAGAGTTGTTAGAAGACACATCTTCCTAGTGATGGCACTAGTAGTGATCTAGTACTCTCCATGCCAGAGTACTCAACTCTTCCTCAGGAAGGGACTGTTACAACTCAGAGCAGAGACGTCAGATTTTATTCTACTTGGAATTATCCCATGGTGTCTTATAGAAGAAACGCCTCAAGGAATTTGGCTCCCAAGAGTCTCCAGAAGCTAGTAGGAGCTGGATGCCTACAACTTCCTTTGCAAACTCTAGCCCTGCTTTCACAGCAGGAACTAGCAAAGGACTTCTGTGGCCAGAGCTTTTAAGGGAATTCCATCTTTCCAGAAAGTGACTGAAGCATTTTTAATTAAGAATTCAATGGGTGAAATACTGTTCTGAAATGTGTGAGTAGACCTGAAATGATTTCTCTGGTATCAGGACACCTGGTCTTGTACTTTCCTCTTACTATTTCACCCCTCTACTGCAAGCTTCTGGTCTTGGGAAGATCTCACCCACTGGAGGAATTTTTGGAAAGCAGATGCAAAAAAATGAGGTTTTCTAGTCACCTTGGTGACCTTCCACTGCTGCAACACTCATCCAGATCAAGGCTGTGAGGGGGTGGTTTGGAACCTAGAAACTGCAAGGAGCCATTTACATCCATCTGTTGAGCTCTGGCAAGTGCTTCTTTGATCACAGCTATCAAGGTACCCAGCTGTATCTACTATGAGTCCACCGTGGTCATGTCAGTGTCTGTAAAAGAATTCCTGTCATAGTACAGAGAAAGTTCACTTGTCTGTTAGGTAGCATTTGATACCTGGTATGAGCCCTCACACTGACAATGCAGCCTCAAAGTAAAGGTCATGGGTAATGGGCAACATGGGTTTATCAAGGGTAGATCATGTTTGACCAATCTGATAGCTTTCTATGATGTTATAACTGTTTGGTTGGATGAAGGGAGGGCAGCAGATGTCATCTACCTTGACTTTAGCAAGGCTTTTGACACTGTCTCCCATAACATCCTCATTGGGAAACTAAGGAGGTATGGACTGGATGAGGGGACAGTGAGGTGGATTGAGAATTGGCTGTGTGACAGGACCCAAAGGGTAATGATGAATGGAGCAGGTTCAAGCTGGAGGCCTGTAACCAGTGGTGTCCCTGGGGGTCAATACTTGGTCCAGTCCTGTTTAATATATTCATCAGTGACATGGACGAAGGGACAGAGTGTATCCTCAGCAAGTTTGCTGATGATACCAAACTGGGAGGGGTGGCTGACACCCCAGAGGGCCGTGCTGCCATCCATCGAGACCTGAACAGACTGGAGAGCTGGGCGAGGAAGAACCTCATGAGGT